>MU224334.1:7729880-7745096 GCA_018584345.1 Thuja plicata
AATTTATTTAATTGAAAGAAAACCTCTCTTTTAATTAAATAAATAAAAATCCCCACTTAAAGCACTTTATTTGTTGAAAAAGGAAATGAATTAAATAAAAATCCCTTTTTCAACACCCCCTTTTAAGTGGTGAAATTTTTGCCTCTTAATCATAGCCTTTGATTTTTGCCTCTTAATCTCAATCGTTCACTTTCCTTTAAAAGGAGACCTCTCCTTCTCATTTTCATATTAGAGAATTTTTAGTATTGTTATGTTGCAGGTTTGGAGAGAAATTTTGGAGGAGCATTTGAGCATTTGAGCTTGGATATTGCAACTTCTCTCTTCTTGTCTCATTCTTTCTTGCATTCATGGCAACTCATCTAGATTAGAATCATGTTTATTTCCATAGATTAGATTTGCATTTGTATTTTCTTTCATAGATTAATATGCATTGTTATCATTTAGATTATTTTTCTTTTATGCATTGCAATCATATAGAGTAGATCTTATTTTCATGCATTCGAATCTCTCGTTTCATGGTGTATTTGAAATAGACACAACTAGGTCTAATTGAGGGCCTTCATTTTATATTTTTACACATCCATGACTAGAGAGCTATGGATCAATATTTGAGGCCTCATTCTTGAGCAACCTTGAATGGAATGATTCATAGAAGTGTGACAATATTTTAGCACACAAGGAAGAGTTCTTCAAAATTCCTTTCCAATAAATTGAAGATGACCTAAATGAAAATCACCATGTCTTCAATATTACCCAAGTTGACCTTTCATCCCCTTGTTTACCCCTCACAAACCCTGAATTAATTGACTGGGATCAACAAGACTCACCACCAGCTTTGGACATATGCGATTTGGATGAGGTAGTTTTAGCCCTCTTTGGACTTAAGAATCTCCAAGAATATGAACATCACATACACTACAGTGAACAAGCCTACTTCGGTAGCCAAGTCAACTCTCTCAGTCACAAAAATGGAAAATAAAATAAAAATAAAAAAATGAAAATACATCCTCTGGTGAAAACCTCTCGCAGGCACCTAAGGATGAAGAAAAAGACAAAATAAAAGATGATTCCTCTAGTGAAAACCTTTCTAAGGCGCTAGAGGAGGGAGAGATTGACTTTCCATTTACATCATCAGAACCAAAAGTGTCCTGTATGATCATTGAAGATACTATTCCAATCAACCTAGGCACATAAGATCCACATATTACTTACATTGCAGCGTCTCTCAGTGACCAAGAAAAGAAAGACGTGAGAACATTCTTACATAAGCACAAAATCAACTTTGCCTGGACCTAAAAAGACATGCCTGGGCTTGATACAGATCTTGTTATGCATCATCTTATGGTAGATCCAAATGTAAAACCTGTTAAGCAGAAGCTTCGCAAGATGCATCCTCAAGTTGCATTGGTAGTCAAAGTAGAGCTTCAGAAGATGCTGGATGCTGAAATAATCAGACCAATTGACTATCCTAAATGAGTTTCTAATATTGTACCAGTACGTAAGCCTACTGGGGGCATTCATATCTACACTAATTTTAGAGACCTCAACCTTGCATGTCCCAAGGATGATTTTCCACTCCCTAATATTGACATTATAGTGGATTTGACAGTAGGACATGAAATGTTGTCAGTTATGGATGGATTCTCAAGTTATAATCAGATCAGGATAGCGCTAGAAGACCAGAAAAAAACCACATTTACAACACCTTGGGGCACTTTATGTTATCAAGTGATGCCTTTTGGTCTTAAAAATGTTGGAGCCACTTATCAATGAGCAATGACTACCATCTTTCATGACCTTTTGCATGTCATCATGGAAGATTATGTGGATGATCTTTTAGGAAAATCCAAAACAAGGGAATCACATATTTCTATCCTTACCACCATCTTTGAGTGATTGGAGAAATATAAGCTTAGGCTGAATCCCAAAAAGTGTGTTTTTAGAGTAAAATCTGGTAAGTTGTTGGGATACATTGTATCACAGCGTGGAATAGAAGTTGATCCAAAGAAAGTGAAAGAAATCCTAGAGATTCCACCACCCAAAAAATTGAATCAATTATGTAGTTTACAAGGAAAACTACAATCAATCAAAATATTCATGTCACAGCTGGCTGACAAAGTGCATCCATTCTCCCATCTTCTGCGCAAGAATATCAAGTTTCAGTGGGACTACTTGTGTCAAAACGCATTTGAGAAACTAAAAGGTTATCTAGCTAATCCACCAGTGTTGGTATCACCTGTTGCTGTTCACCCTCTGATTGTGTACATATCTTCTATAGAGGTCGCATTGGGAGCCCTCCTGGCACAAGTATCCACTGGCAAAGAGCGGGCAATTTACTATCTTAGCAGAACTCTTATTGGCTATGAGTTGAATTATTCCCTAATTGAGAAGGCATGTTTAGCTGTTGTTTTTTATACACATAAGCTATGACATTATATGCTTAATCATAAGATTCATCTTGTTGCTAAAATTGATCCACTCAAGTATCTCCTGGTGCGCGCTGCTCTTACTGGTCGTACAACAAAATGGGTCATGATCCTTAGTGAGTTTGACATTGTTTATGTGGACCGAAAGGTTATTAAAGGAAAAGTGATTGCAGATCAGTTAGCTGAAGCACCTATTGACGGTAAACACCCTTTGATCATAGATTTTCTAGATGAATCAGTCTTAAACCTTGCCCCATGTCCGCCATGGAAGCTATATTTTGATGGATCCTTCACTCAGAAAGGATCAGCGGCAGGAATCTTGTTTGTTACACCAAAAGGGGATCTCATCCCTAAATCTTTCAAATTATAGTTTCCTTGTACCAACAATATTGCAAAATATGAAGCCCTTGTACTTGGACTTTGACAGGGCATACAATGGCAGATTCTCACTCTATTGGTGCTTGGTGATTCACAATTGGTTATCAAACAAGTTATGGATGAATATCAAACAAAGGATGACAAGTTGCTTCCCTATCGCTAGACAGTTGAAGATCTCAAGATGCATTTTACTTAACTAACCTTTCAACAGATCCCTTTCACAAACAACAAAGCAGCAGATGCTATGGAAACAATTGGGTCTCTGATCACTATGCCAGAACATAGCGCACGGTGTGAGTTTCTTGTTGAGAATCTTACGGTCCCTGCCTATGACAAGCCAAATTCTGAAATGGTGTGAAATTGCTGCTCCCAATTCCTTGTGGTACCAAGAAGTGTATTCCTACCTATGTGATGGACATACCCCACTTACTTTAACCCCCAATCAATGTAAAACCTTCATTCGTTGAACCTCCCACTACACGATCCTCGCTGATACCCTCTACCGAAAGAATTTTGATGGAACTCTTTTAAGGTGTCTGAATTTTGATGAAGCACAAATGTCCCTGGAGGGGGTACATCAAGGAATCTGCGGGGCCCATTCTAGTGGACTTACGTTGGCCAAAAATTTATTACGTACTGGATATTACTGGCCTACTATGGAGCAAGATGCCTACAACTATGTGAAGAAGTGTGCACCTTGTCAGCAGCACGGTCATTTGATACACGCTCCCTCCCAATCACTCCAACCCACCATCACCCCTTGGCCCTTTTCACACTGGGGTCTCAACCTTGTTGGCCAAATTTTTCCCAATTCATCTAATGGTCATAAATACATCCTGGCTACTATGGAGTACTTTACCAAGTGGGTCGAAGCTATTCCTCTCACCTACACCACTGGAAAATAGATTTCAAAGTTTATTCTGAACTATCTTAGCTATCGCTATGGCATTCCTCAGGACATTGTTACTGATAATGGAGGACCTTTCAAGAATAAGGATGTCATAGAGCTATGTAGGAAGTTCAGCATTACCCACCATACCTCTTCCAAGTACTTTCCACAAAGCAATGGTCAAGCTGAGGCTACAAATAAAACCAATCTCAGAATCCTCAAGAAGACAGTCCATGAAGCTAGCCATGATTGGCACCTTCACCTCATTCCCACCCTTTGGGCTTACCACACCTCCATTCGAACCCCCATGGGAGCCACTCCCTTTGCCCTTGTTTATGGTACTGAGGCTATTCTACCCATCAAAATTAAGCTCCCTTCCCTCAGAATCTCTCTGAAGAATCTATTGTCCGAAGAATAATATAGAGTTGTCCGCTTGCAAAAGCTGGAACTCCTTGATGAGAGATGCCTTAATGCCTTAGACCACCTCCACGTGTATCAAAATTTCCTTTGCCTTAGTTCAACAAAAGGATCAAACCTCGTCAGTTTGAGGTTGGTGATCTTGTCCTATAGCATAATATGAAGAACCTCCAGAACCATGAAAAGAAAGGGAAATTTGAACCTAATTGGTTGGGTCCCTTTATTGTTACAGCAAAATATGGTTTAGGCACCTATCAGATTGCATCTCCAGAGAGATATCCACTCCCTGATCTTGTAAATATTGTACATCTCAAGCGCTTCTATGCTTGATCAGTTCATAGTTTGTTGTACCGCAAAAATTGTTCAGAAAATCCAAAAAAATCAGAAAAGAAGAAAATCCCAAAAACATTCAGAATATTCAAAAAAGCAAAAAAAAATCAGAAAAAATAAAAAAAAGCATAAAAATATACAAAATCTTGAAAAGAAAATAAAAAAGAGAGAAAGAGAAAAATAAAAATCCATCCATTTGTGAAAACTAGTTCGGTGGCGCAATGGATAAGTACCATGGTGAAAACCTGTTTCAGGTGCCATGTGTAGTCAGATCCACCATCAGTTTCCACCATTTGTCTATACATATTGCATCGCCTTCCATAATAAGTGTTGCTACCCATATTTGTGCAGGTAGTTCTTTGACCATCCTCTCGCTTTCACAATAATGATTCCCGCACGACTGAGCTTACCAAATCACAAAACTGAGATTTGTTCTAGACACAGTGATCACAAACATTTTACATCACATTAGCAGAAAGATTGACTTTCCTAAATGATCATTCTATTCATGAGTAATTTCTAGCGAATTCTCATTCAATCAATATTTGGCCCATCAAGATAAATCCTTCCAGTGTCAGCTGTTCTATCAATCTTCACATCAAATTGTTCATGGAAAGAAATTTTGGACTGAATGACCACTTGGTCAGGATGCCTTTTTGTTGGTTTTATCTTGTGTTTTACTATGTCCTTATCATGACAGCCTCGATCTTTTATATCTTGGTTTGTTATGGTAAGTATCTAGTGAAATACGTGTCTTTTGTGGTGTGATCTGCTTGTCATAGTTTGCTAGTGCATTTATGTTTTGTTATTCAGTTATGACTATGTATGCCTCACTGGAGGCAGGATTCATGCATCTCAAATCCCTCAAAAGATCTAGATGTACTACATCTCCTCATGAGTAACATTTTATAGCTCTCATCATACCTGATATCTCACATTCTTGTTCCTAACAATCTATTTGTTTGAGGGTCTAGTCCACGCAAAGGAACCATGTCATTTGTGCTTTCTAGCACATGGTGCATAACTCCTTTTGCAATATCAAATTAGGGTGTGCTCTCCAATATTAACATGGTATTAATCCCACTATTCTCATATAGTTAGTGTTTGCATAGTAGTTAGGTCATATTGCATTATGGTTTTTCTCTTGGAAAAGGTTTCTATTTACTCCCCTATCCAGTCACCTACGTGATTTTATCAGACTTATTGCGATACACACAAAAATAGTGTCCTCATTAGTATTGCATTAATCATTTGCATTTGTTCATTAGTCATTAATCATTCATCATTTGCATTTCAGTTCATTAATCATTAATCATTAATCATTTGTCTCATATTACATCCATTCCGTTCATTAGTCATTAATCATTAATCATTTGCATTTCAGTTCATTAATCATTTGTCTCATATTGCATCCATTCCATTCATTAATCATTAGTCATTATAAATTGCATTGTTCATCTCATTTGTCATTATTCATTTGTTTCATATCATTCTCACATTGCATTCATTTCATTCATCATTAACCATTATACATTACATTATCCATTCATTTAGTATTAATTATTAATACATTAAATTAAATCATTTGCATTACTCATTTTGTACATTGTTCATTATCATTTTCATTAGCATTATACATTTATAACCATTTGCATTGCATTCCATTAGTTGCATCCATAACATTTATTACATCTTTTTGGATTCATTCATTTCATAAAACATCATAAAAACATTTATACATCCATACATGATCAAATATAAGCATTAATACATCACATCACATCTATACATATATATATATATCTGTATCTCATCCCTGCATCACAAATTTGTCAGTCTCATCATACATACATATATTTATCTCATCCTGCATATCAGTCATAAGCATCATATACTGTATATATAACATCATAAATGCATTCATACATTTGCATAAACATCACATCATATAAGCATATAAAATCATCAAAGGTCCATAAATCAGAGTCCCATAGTCCAAAAATAAGTCCATGTATATATATCTCAAAAGTGTCATATCATACATGTGTCAAAAATATGTCAAAACTATATATCCAAAAATCTGAGAAGAGTCATGGTGGTGGCTGTGATGGTCCTACTCCCCTGATGGGACGTGGCAGTAACCCCACTGATCCCTGTGATGCTTGACCAGTGCTCGCTGACTGTGTCCTCTTAGAATATGTAGTCGCTCATGCCTCCTCTGGCACTACTCCATAGTACAGCCCCATATAATACCCGGCCTCTCGGCCTCTGCGTCCTGCCTCTTGCTAAGTTGCCATGGCATCGGTCATCATCTGACCTACCCCTACCGCACTGCCTGTCATCCGCGCTATCTTGTGGTCTACCATGTACTCCTCAGCACGTCTACGTGCTAGATCCTGCTCTACTATAAGATTTGCTATCTGTGCTGACATAGCTGCCAGCTCCTCCTCCCGATCCCCAAACTCCTCAATGACAATGAACTCACCACTATCTACCCAAGCCTGTAAAACATCTAGCGGCCGCTACGCACTATCCCCCCAAGCTGTCTCTGATGATAGCTCCCTCTGAACCCGGGTCACCTCTATCTGCAAGCTGCTGGCTGTAGCCTGTGTTGTGGCTAATAATCCCTGAACCCTCCCCAGCTCAGTCTGCAAGCTATCTCACTCTGCTATGACTGTGTCATATGTCTCCTGAACTATGTAGCCTACTGGTGATCCCTGTCCCTAAGGGGTTGCCTATGGCGGTGTTCCCTGTGGTGGTGGTCCCTATGGTGGCCCCTGCGGTGCCTATGGAGGCCCTTGTAGTGGATCCTGCCCCTATACCTATATATCACGCATAATTGGTGGTTGCCCACCTGCTGGCCTCTGAACCTGCCCCCTCCACTGTGGTACTGCCACCCTAGGCCAGACTCTCCTCTTCGCCCCTCCATCTCCTCCCTCATCATCATCATCCCCCTATCCCTCTCCATCTCCTCCAGCCCCTAGCTGCTCATCCACCTGCACCACCCCTAGCACTGTCATTCTGATGGGTCTGTAAGCTGCCCACCACTGTGCATATACAAGAACTACCCCTGCATCCAATAATGACTCTCTCACCTTGATCCAGGGCACCTCAATCATGCCCATAAAAGATGCTCGAGCTATCCAAGGATCTGCTCCCATCCCCCATACGCTCCCTACCTCGCGAGTAACCAATGGATGCGGTAACCCGTTCGGTACTGCCTCCTAAATCTGGCCCATCTGTCTCCGAACCCTGGAGGGCATGTATCGTGATATCATATATGTTGTCCTCCCGAACAGCCAGCAGTCAGTCTACACGAACCTCATATAATATGAGTCATAAAACCCATCCTTTGCATAAACACCCTGCTATGAGGTCTCATGGCCTCAGGCCTCACATCCTGCATAGGGTGCCCATATTATGGCCCCCATCTCATCTAGTCTTCAACGCCACTATCCTACTGAATCTGTGGCCTTATAACTAATAGTTGGCATGTACCAGCACACGAAGGGCTCATATGTTGCCAGAGTCTCCTGATGTCGAATCGATCGTGTGACCGCTATATGCTCCCAAGCCCATACCAATAGGAGTGTACATCCAGGCCCTAATTCCCTACCCCTGTTGTAGGCACACATATGCAGATCATAATATAATTGACCGAGGATAACATATCCCCAACAGTACTGGTCGCCATCCTTGACCATGCCGCTCAACACTCGTGCCTAGCCTATAGGGAACCCCTGGCATGCATGATCAAGCATGAGACATCCCCCTATCAATCGTGCCAAATAAAGCGCCAGTCACCGTGGCCGTGGCTCCATGGTCATCGCTCCCATCCATGACATTCACTACCGTGTAATCGACAGATTTGTGAACCTTCACCTTAGAGCCATCTCTATGTATGCCTTCGATCCCTCCATGCAGTACTCTGGTATGAGCCCCTAGATGGGCACTCTATAGATCCTCCATACATCATGGAGGGTGATAGTGGCTTCCCCTATAGGGAAGTGGAAGCTATAAGTAGTATTGTGCCACCTCTCTATCAACGCAGACATGAGCGCATTATGTACTTGAAGATGCGGCCAATGCCACACGTGCTACAGTCCACAAAGTATCACCACTCCCCACTCTACCGCCGTCAGGTGCTGCTCCAGCTCCATAGTCACTAGGTAGCACTCTCTAGCTCAGAATGTGATTGTCTCCTCCTGTAGTCAGCAAACACATGTCAGCAATCATATAGCATGTTGGGGCATCGAAAAATGTCCCAGGCCTGTCCGGGGCACCAAAAAATGTTTTCGGACCCTTGTCTTTTCTCTTCCTCCTCTCTTTTCTTCTATTTTTGGGTTAATCCATGTAGACGACGGTTGACCCTCACAGATGGCAAACTTTCACAATCGCCAGTCTGTAGAGCCGGCGACTCTTCGTAGACGGTGGTTTAGGCCGCCGCCTCCCTTGCTGCACAGACGGCGGTGTTACACATCGTCGTCTTTGCCGCGCATTTTTTTCCCCCCGCCTTCGCAGACGGAGATTGGTCAAATCTTCATCTGCGCAGATGACCATCGCCATTCAGTCCTCTGCAAAGATGGTGATCTGTCGATCACCGTCTGCGCAGACGGTAGACAGGTGATCGCCGTCGGCGCTACGCACCTATTTAGGGGCATTTATTGCACCTAACTATGCCAGGGCTCTCTTCTTCTTCTCTCTTTTTTCTCTTTGTGAGTGAAAGTGACTTGTCCATGGGCCCTGGTGGACTATTTATAGCCCCTTGGGACCCATTTCTTCCGTCGGTCTCATCTTTTCCCGTTCTGGTCCTTGTTCCTCTATTTTTCTTGGACACGTCATGCAATTGGTCTACTTTCCCCATTTTCTTGCCTTTTCAATAAAATTTTATTAAAAAATTATACATATATATTTTTTCTATTATTTTCTCGAGGGGGCACCCTCCTCCGCTCTCGCTACCATAGGTTTTTTGAACCCTCTAGGGTATCTTATTTTCTTTTTTTTGACGCACTATCACTTTTGACAATGCATCAAAGATGGGCAAAATATAGACATCCAAAATCGTCCTTATATTAATTTAATTAATATTCCCATAACATTATAGTTAATTTTAATTAATTATATTTGTTATATTCTTCTATCTATTTAATTAAATTTATTTAATTAAATATGATTCACTTTCCTTAGTATTTGAATTTAATTTAAATACTCCCCCTTTTAATGTATTAAATCTTATTCAAATACATTATCCCTTATTGATTCCCTTTAAATAAATTTTTAATTTATTTATTTCTTCACATGACCTAAATTCTACTAAACCACAATTAATCTAAATCTAATTTGGATTAAGCTAATTTGAACCCAGATCCTACCCTATCTCACATCACTCTCACCAAATAAACCTATTCATTAATTAACTAAGGTTAATTAAGCTAATTTATTGATTCCTACAACAATTAGTCCTAATTATTTGCTCACACATGTGTGAGCAAATTTCCAAAAATTGACTTTTCTAAATAATCCTTATTTGGTGCCAACAAGGTTTCTTACACCTATGATGACACCTTCTTACACTTTCCAAAAGTGTCTCATTGGTCCAAAACTCTTACACCTTCTTACAAGATCCTTCACATGTGTAGTTTAAGTACACTTTGACCTATCACATCCAAAGTTGCTCACACATGTGTGAGAAAAATGGGCCTCTTGCATGGCTTGTGTGTCCCTCATATGGCACCTATGTAGATGCCACATGAGCTCCACCTCATCCAAGCCCTCTCTCTCCTCTAAAAAATTTATAAATAGAGACATTTCTCAAGAGCAAATCATCTCTCATTTATGTATTGTTATCATGCTAATTTAGTTCTAGATTTCTTTAAAGCATTTAGCATCTTTCATAGGAATTTTAGTTTTTAGCTCATGTTAACTTCATACTTGCAATCTAGATATTACATGTTAGGATTAATAGAATGAACTTAGTTTATTTTCATTGAATCTTGCATATCATCTTAGTATTAGCCTTGCATTATCATGTTGGATGAATTCTTGAGACAAGTTCCTCATACTTGCTCTTGAGTTATTCATTCTCTTAGTTGCATTCAATAGATCTAGTGGGATTATAATATTGTGTTGGGAGAGCACACCCACAAACCTCTTTAAGAGAAAGTCAACAAGGCTTGGGTGCACTTGTTTGGCTCATCAGAGGTTGTGATGAATCTCATCTTATTTTTAGTAGTATGCTTTTAGATATGTATAATATTGTTATTTGATGTTTATCTCTAACGTTTGCATGTCTAAGCGTGCTCCCAATAGGTTAGGTTTTATCACATATAGTAATAATGTGAATTGTTAATGCAACTCACTTAGAGTATTTGTAAGGATTTGATTTGTTAAAACAACTCATTGTATTTAGGAGAGTTGTTATAGGAGGTTTCCTATTAATAGGATATTGAAATCCTAAATTTATGTAACTTGAATTTGAATGAAGAAGAAGCACATATTATATTGTTAATTATTAAGATTTTCTATCAATGTCATATTTTATGATAGATGTGAATCCATTTGGAGGTCAAAATGGTATGGAAGTGATCATAATATCATCAATTAGATTGGATTGGATGAAAGTGGATGAACCAATATGATAAATTGTAGGTTCATGATTAGATTAGATAGGGGTGATAGGATCTTGAGGTAGATATGAATAATTATGACATGTAGATGGAGGGATGATGGGATCTTGTGGTGAATATGGAAGATTGTGACATGGAGATGAAGAGATACATTGATCTTGACATGAGAGAGGATCATTAGATGAAGTGGAAAGAGATTTTTTATTTTACTTATGAATGAGATAATTGCATGGGATGAATGGGATATCATTATATTTCTTAGGAGGTGGATTATTATTGGTACTTGGAAGGATGATTCTCTCTTAAGATTTAATGGGATCATCCTGGATGTAATACAACAAGATTATGGGATCATCATGTGATTTTATGGAGATGAGATTTTGGTCAAATATTGGATTCAATTGGAGGCTCTTCGCATCTTGATATTGATTCATTTTATGAATTTTTTCTTTATACTTTGTATTATCCTCTTAACATGTATCCAATTATAATTATGGTGTATGACATTGGATATGTATGTGTACACCTCCTTTCATGATCTATGATTCCCAAGCTTTCCAAAAGAAAGGGTTAGTAGCAAAAGTTTCACAAATGATATAAATCCAAGCACACAATAACTACTAAAATGAATAACTTGAAATGTAATCAATAAAATCTACAAGTAAGAGAAAGGAAAACAAATAAATGCAAACCCCACGATGCTTGAAGCTTCCATTATTTCTCTCTACTTCTTTCGAAACGTTGTTCTTGATGCTCGGTATTGGTGGGGCAGCGTCTATGACTTGAGAAGCGTCGATAATTTGCTAATTGAAATGGGTGTGTGATCGCAAGATGGCTTGAATGCTAGAATCAAACTGACATAGTAATGGCGCACGAGAGCTTGAAATCCTGGATCTTTCAAATGGTTATGAAGGGTTTATTATATAGAAATTAGTGATGTTATGAACGGTTGAGATCAATCATAGAGATAGGGAGATGAATGGTTAAGATTAAAAGGAACTGGAGAAGCCATCAGTGAACTCCATCTCTTCATTTAGTAAAGAAGAGATAAAGCTTGGTTGACTGAAGAGCTAATGGTGAGTTACCTTTTTGAACTGAAGAGGTGGATGAAATTACCCATGTGGACTGGAGAGATGGGTGGAGTAACCCATGTGAGTTGATTGGAATTATCTCTTTGAAGATAAATGAATATTTAATTCATTTATTTAATTAATTTTTTCAACATGTGAGATAATTAAATTCTTTTTGATTTAGAATTGCTTTATTGAATGAAATTAAATTAATTTAATTGGAAGAATTTAATTAGTAAGTTTAAATATTTAAATTTAAACTATAGAAAATTGAGTTTAATTAATTAATTAATGGTAATTAATCAATTAAGGTTAATTAATTAAATAAAATGTGAGGCCTCACCCCAAACCTCATCGTAGTTTTTCAATTTTTCTGCTTATGATAGATTTAGCATATGACACTTTACTTTTGATGCACTATGGACATTATGGATTTTATGCTTTATGATGCACCTTATTGACTATATTATATTTTATATTATGGAAATTTATTTCGAGATAATTGATTTGGAAATACATTATGATTATGTTATGGTTATTGATGAAATTGGGATTTATTAGAAATAGATATTTAATTTTGATTTCTTGCAATGTGAATTTTACCTTATGATAAATGCTTAAAATGAGATTGATGTATTCTGGTGATCTTTAGCAATAAACTTAATATGTTGATGATTTCCTTAAATTTTAAATATTGCTTATTTTCTTATGATGTATATTTATCTCCTCGAACTACTGATATTTGAATTGAGCGTGCAGGTAAGAAACTATGATATTTTAATCGGGGAACCAAACAAAGGGATATGTGAACTCAGTTTGAGCCAAGATTGTGTCTAATAAAAGACAAGGCCTCATTGTTTCATAATTTTATTTGTAAATATATTTGGATGAGTGTGGAAGTGTAATCTTTAAATATATTTCTTATTTCTTTGTGAATTTTGCCTAAGTGGATATGACATGGCCTAGTGATGTGTAAATGTTGTGTGTTTCATTTGACACTTGTGTTTTGTACTTAAGACCATGACATGTCAACTTGGGAATGGTTGTCCACCTACCTAGATTAGTACATTAGTGAATCCCAATATGCATACCTTGGTTTGGGAGAAGGGAGTGTGGTCATCTCATTGATATTTCGAAATTACTCTTGAAGTGGACTTTTGGAGGGGTTTTGAAGTGTCTAGGGGTGTGTTGGGGTCATTTTTAGGTATCCCACTTGTTATACCAATAGTTAAGGGCCATTTTAACCCTAGGAGAGCCTCTAGTTGACCTTGTGACCCTTCCTAAAAGTTGGTTTCTCAAATTGGACGAAAATCAACTCTTGTGAGTCTTGACCTTGGATAGACCACCATTCCATATTTGTGCTAAGACATAATTCACCTTTTTGAAGCTTCCCTCTTTAGATCCATTTTTGGTAAGGTGTAAGAGTTTAAGGAAGAGGGACCAATTAGAGAACTTTTCTTCTCCCCATGAGTTTTCTAGTGGTTTTTTAGTGGGAACTCTCCATGTTGGAGAGTTTGAACACCCACTCTCTAACTTAGAGACATAGCTAGTTGGTGATCTTGGAAGGGGGATTTGGCTAAAAAGGGAGCTCTTCTTCAACTTTCTTCTTTAAGCTTGGATTATAGGTTGGTAGATTTTGTGCAAATCTCTCTCTTGTTGTCTTATGTGCTCTTGCTAAATGAATGTTGTTTGTGTTTATGGGCTTATGGGAGCCATGAATCTTGTTATCATAGTTATGCTTGATGTTGTTGCAATGCTCTTTTTTTTTTTTTTTCCTTGTTTGTGATGTTTATGGGAGTATCAACACTCGCTCACCCTTGGGAGGGAAGAGTAGTCTTGGGGGTGGAAGAGTTATGACAGCCCTTGGTGTAGAGTCTCTTCTCAAGGAGGAGAGGGAAAAAGCATGGAGTATCGGCTCCATGAAGCCTACCTTGTTGTTTCACTTGGGGGTCATAAGGGTATGATGTTATTTTAGTTGAAAATGTATAAGAAAGTATTTGGACAGCCATGTGAAGGCTGAGATTTTTATGTTTTTGGGTATGGCCTTCTCCCTTGGGTACTTGGTTCACTTCACCCATGTAGGATCTTTGAGTGATCCTTTGTGAAAGCCTATGGAAATGAGAGTTTAATGTAAAATCTTCATGTTATTTTGTTCTTGTTTGTTGTTTGAATGTCACCCACCTTTGTTTGGTTCCCCAAGCTTGGGGGTGGCCTCATAAGAGGCCTAGGTTGGGTGGAGAGCAGCCCCATGGTTTCTAGTTTCCCTTGTTTTGTTCTTGTTTGCAGATTTGTGGAGATTGAAGTTACATAAAAGTTGGAATGAGCATGGAAGGAAAGAAAATATAATTGTTTATGTTCATCACATCATGTTATTCTTTGTAAAGGCCATGAGGCAAAGGTTAGCCATGTATTAAAAAAAAAAAGAATATTGTAATAAGCTTTTAAGGCTGGAATTTTTATTGCACCATCTTGGTAAGAGTCTAATATGTATGAGTATTGCATTATTGAAAATGTAACCAAAAAAGATTTTTATATAGCTTCTTAAAAGTGTGTTTTGAAATCCTTAGTTTAATACTATTTGAACTTTCTATAATAAAAATCAGAAGTTTGGTTATGACTTTCTAGTATAAATTTTATGCCTTTTTCTTTACGTACTTAAATGCAAAAGACATAGTGTTCCATTTGGAATATATAAAAATCTATTTTCCTTTAAATGATTGCTCTTTTATCTTGAATGGGAAATCTGAAAAAAAAAAAAAACTAGATCAACCTTTATCTTTAATATAATTTCATCACTCATGATATTTTGATTGTTATCTCAATATAGTTAAATGGATAGAAATGTTTTAAAGGAGCATATATTAAATCTATATCCTCAAAGTTTATTTCTGAAAACATCTATTGCTGTTATGTTTTCAAAACAGTTAGTAGGAAAAGAAATTTGAAGAAAATATGTGTGTGTGTGTGTGTGTATTTATAAACAACTTTCTTTATTAAATCTGTATATGTTTTCTGTATTTAGTTATGCAAAATAAATAAATAAATAGATTAATATCAGTAATACAAATTTTGTGTGTGTG
>MU224334.1:7745654-7760466 GCA_018584345.1 Thuja plicata
TATATATATTTCAATATATATATATATATACTTACAGCATTGTAAGTATGTGTATATATTGAAATATACATATAAGTTATCTTCAACATTGAACCCCTCCCTTTCAATCATGGCTTCAGACCTGCAACTCCAAAAAGAGAGAAACAAAAAAAAAAATAGGGTTTGAAGAAGGAAGGAAAATAATAGTATAGAGGGAATATAAAAATGTAATTTAGTTATCTCATTTTGAACCCTAACCTTAATTTCAAATTAAGGTTATGATTTCAAAATGAGAGGGTTAAAAAGAAGGGGGAACTACTTCTTTTAAGTTATTAAATGTAATTAGTCTTTTAGCATTTTTTTTTTTAAAAAAGAAGTTTACATTTCATTAATTGTTTATTAATAGGTAACAAAATTAAGTTTGGGATATATATATGGTTGAAAGGATGAATTTAGGAAAAAGAATTAAATAATGTAAATATATTTTAAAGAGGGGAAATGTAAGAGGTTAATTTAATTTCTCTTTAACAATAGTAGAATAATTTATAGTGAATTTATGGGGTAGAAATTGCAACAAATTATTTAATTAATTTCTAGGGAGGTTTAGTAAATTAAATCATTATGGACCTATTGAACAGTTTAAGTTTCGTCAGTAATTTGTTATTTTAAATCTTTTAACCGACTTACCTAACCTTGACATTTGAACTAGAAGAATCTTCTACGAAATCAAACTCAACTAGTCAATAGTTAATCGATAGTTAAATACATTAATTGAGATATGATATAGGGAAAGATTTAATTAAAGTTTTAAAAATTTAATTTTGGGACTTGTAATGTTATTTTTATATGGCCAATATATGTGGCCAGTATAATGGTCATCATAAAAATAATATTACGAAAGTGCCTTGCCTTGGGGGGTTAATTTTAAACATAGAATCTTTAAGCTATCATCATTCCAGATTTTTCGAATGCCCCTAGAGACTGAGTATAGGGAGTCTCTCTCTCTTTCTCCACATCATCAAACTCTATTAATAAATTAAAGGAATGACACGTTAAATTCTTATAACCTCGCCTTGCATAGTCGTTGAACGTTAGCCTTAATTTAACCCTAGTTAAATATATAGTTAAATGACTTCGTGCGCATCTTTAACTTCAGAGGACGACCTTGGGTTAAGGGAGGTTGACACTTAGTCATGATTCCCCTTAGACCCTCTTGACTTTAATTCTTCCTTCAAAAAAAATTTGTTGCATTTTTGGGCGCGAAATTTTGGGCATGACATAAAATTAATTATTTAATTAATTTTGGGAATTTAATTAGATGATTTAGAGAATGAATTTAGAGGAAAATAGATGATTAAATAATAATTAAAAAACCCTTAATTAATAGATGAAAATTAGTGTTTTAATGTAAAGTCGCAAGCCTGTCCATTTTTGGGTGTCTACATTTGCCCCTATTTGATGCGATGTGACTTGTCGCAGTGTGTCAAAGATTCTTTGATTTTGCCCCAGCTTGCCCTGGTAGTAGTAGGTGTATTTATGCCCCCTCAATAAATTTGAGCAAAAAGTCACGACATGAGCGTTGATTTGTTGAAACTGCAATTTCTGAATCTGGGTAGCTGATGGATTTGAAAAATACTTTAAAATGCCCCTGTTATTGACTGTCAAAGATTCTGGGGACCGGGAAGAAATTTCGGAGATCCTAGTGAAATTAGGGTTTTTTCTGAACCTCTATAAATAGCTAAGAGAACCATTCATTTGTCACATTGCGATCTTGGAGCTATTGATTTCTTGGTGAGTAAACCTTCAACTTTTTGTCTTTTTCCTCCTGTTTCTTGCGTTGGTGGACCTTCCTGGTGTGACGCACATTTCTGACCCAGTCCAGACCTATCAGAGACTAGCTGGCGCAGGACGTCCGGTGAGTTTTATCAGTTTGTGTGTCATTAATGCTTGCATTTATTGCTTTCAAAATTTGTACTTTTTTATAAATTTTCACGTTGTGCCGCAATTGTCTATGATTTTGCCGCAATTGCAGTTTAGAGACAGCAATTGATAACTGTTCCGCAATTGACAACCTTTAATGCCGCATTTGCAATTTGTGTTCTGCACTTGCTTGTTATGTTCCGCAATCGGCTAAAAGTACCGCAGTTATAGGGTTTTATTACCGCAATCAATTTTTTAGCATTGTTTGCTTGATTCCTTTGTCTGATGTCTGTATATTTTATCTTCTGATACCTTCATGGATGACAGATACTGATATTTTTCTGATTTATTTTTGTGTGCAGTTCACTGGACGGATTCTGCGTTGTCGAGAGTCTAGGCCGGTGAGTCTTGTTTACACATTTCAGCTCACAGAGGATGAGAGGTCAGTTCTTAGAGATCTACGTTTATACTGGATTTGCTATATGCCCGAGATCACAACCAATAGGGGTCTGATCTCCGCTCTTGTAGAGCAGTGACATTCTAAGACATGCACTTTCTGGTTACCAACCGGTGAGTGTACTATCACTTTGGAGGATGTGTATCACATCCTCTAGCTCCCGATCCAGGGTGAGCTTGTGGAGTATTCCACCCATACTGGTATTGTTTCATTGACCGAGCTTTCTGGATTTCCCCGAGACCAGCTTAGGTTGACTAGTGATTATGATATTCCATGGTCCAGATTCAGTTTGGGCTTTGACAGGCTGTCGACTTTACTGGGTAGTTTGATATGTGGCATCTTATGCCCCGATCGTCAACAGTGTGGATTTTATGTCAGCTTTGACATTGTGTTGCAGAGTATGGTCAGGGATCGTACCGTATTTTCTTAGGGCCCATGCATGTTGGCCCACATGCATTTTCATATGTTTTACGTGGCTTACTTTGATGGTAAGTTGCTCGGCTGCAGTGCGACCCTCCTCCAGATCTGGGCATGGGAGCATATTATTGTATGTCATCTTCTTGGTATACATGCTCTTCCTGTTGATAGGCCATATGTTTTTATGTATGATGGAGCCATTTTTTAGACCCACATGGGTCATTTGATGTACTTGCGGCAACAGTTGGACATGATTCCTTACTTTATTTGGAGGCCCTATAGAGATTGCCCAGTCTGGGATGGAGAGGACATCCATCTTCCCTTCTGTCACCAGCGGAGGTGCCTAATTGGACATGTTACTGATCACATCCATATGATTGACTTTTACAACACCAACAGGGTGTTGCAATAGTTCGGCAAGCGGGAAGACGTGTCTGACTCTTATGCTTACTTTGCCCGTAGATCAAGGGATTCTGTTGTCTAAGGGTGGTGTCATATCTCTGGATGTTGCTCATACTAATTTTTTAGTCTTACTTCTTGTTGCATGGACCTGGCGCTCGGCTACTATAGATGCAGGTTTGTTTTGTTTTCTGATTGCTTATGTACTTCCTTTCTGCTCTCTGATACTTGCTCATATATCATTTTGATACTTATGTCCTTATCTATGTGGGTATTGATATTTGAATTTGTATTTTGGCAGGAACTACACCTCAGTATGATGCTCATTGGGCATAGGCCTGGCCAGTTGCTCTTACATATGTCTTGCATCCTATTGTGAGGACCATTATGAGGAGGGCCCTGCGGGTACGTCATGGTAGGGGAGGTCAGGATGGAGGGAGAGGTGGTGGTCGAGCTGGAGTTAGGGGTCGTGATGGAGGTAGGGATGGGGGGAGAGATGGAGGAAGGGGAGGGGAGATGATGGGGGAGATGATCCTAGTCCTGGGGGTGCTGGTGGTGGAGTTAGGACTAGAGGTAGTCGGAGTGGGGGTCAGACTAGTGCTCCTTGAGTCAGGTTGAGTACCATTTTGGAGGATGAGGAGGCCATGGATGAGGAGGCACCCCAGTTGGTGTGGAGAGTTCATCGGTGGATAGGTTTTGTTTTGGCTCCTAGAGAGGAGGACAGAGTAGTCATTGAGGATGTGGACATTGAGATTGGGGACATAGACGTGGAGGCTCTTGATGAGGAAAGTATAGATACTGGTTCCTCTACTGATAGTGGTAGCACTGGCAGTAGTACAGGCAAGAGCTCAGAGAGTGATGATGATTCTTGGTTTGTCAGGGGGAGAGGAGGTGAGGGATTGGGAGACAAGGCAGAGGAGGGGGAGATGGACGTGGCTATGGGAGGTGTGGAGGATGATCCCTCAGAGTTGGAGTGCCTCACCCAACAGGTACAGGACCTTCAGGCTAGGCTTGCTTCATTTGATGCACGTGCCACTGCTTTGGAGGCCCAGGTTACAGTGGCTGAGTCTAGAGAGCACCAGGCTCGAGCTGAGGTGCATTCTTTTATTAACAGTGTATAGGATGCCTCACACAGGGATGTTCTTGATAGGTACTATAGATCTGGGCGTGATGCTCAGAGAGAGATCGAGTACTAGAGGTGTCATTATGAGAGCGTGGTTCCTGCAACACAGAGGGTGCCTAGTTATACAGCATCCCAGAGATCGAGCAGAGCCCAGCGATCCCAGAGTAGTGGTATTGGAGCTCCTAGTTCATCCCATAGACCACCTTTTGATATACCACCCCCTCGTCCACCTCTTGGCAAGGGTGGGGGTAGCTTGTGTTGACCTTATTTATGTATCATGTACCATTTTTGTAGTGTTTTCATAGTATATACTCTGAGTAGTATCTATTTTTGTATCCCGACACACTGATATTTATTGATATATATGTTAATTACCTTCTTTGTTCAGACTTGCGACTCTTCATTGTACTTGGATAGTTTGATTTATATGAGATGCAGCTAGTGTTTTTGATATGATGTGCAATGGTTGACTTTCTATATGTATGATTCTACATGATTTGGTGGTTTAGATGATGAGAAGTATATGCAATATGATTCTATTATGCAGACTCGTATATGGATGATTTACTTTTCCTATGATACTGACATGTTTATGCAGGATGGTGGAAATGAAATGCATGTTTATATAAGATGCTTATGGATGCATGTGATTTTATGATTTATCATGTATGCAACTACCATATTTTTTTCTTTTCTGATGTACTTAAGTGGAATGAATGCAATCTATTATGCACAAAATTTTTGAGTAATGCATGTGTTAGTTAGAAAGAAGCTAGTTTGGATAGATGCGCTCTAAGATTGATCTAATAGAATGAAATTATAGAAAGGATGTTATTTTTGCATTTTTTTTTATAGATATGATGTGATAGAAAGGATGAGTGTCCCAAGTCGCTGCCCCTATTTCCAATATTTGTCATCATTGTATCTTTTTTTTGCATTTTCTAATATTCTGAAGAGTGTCAAATGATCCAAATCACATACCACCTGGATACCACTATGACCTCTTGATAGTGGAAGAAGTAGAGAGATTGAATAGAAAGAGAACCTAGTGCACCCAAATATTGACCATCTGGGTTCAACTATGTTCCCTGTTTGAAAAGAAAGAGAGCCAAAAGCACCCAGATATTGACCATCTAGATACCACTTGTCCTCTGAATTAATATAAAATAAAGAAACCAAGATAGAACTCCTATGCACCCAGAGTCCATCTAGATAACACTATGAGCTCTTGATTTCTGAAAGGGAAAGCCAAGCAAATAAGATAGATTTCCTACGCCCTTAGAGTCCATCTGGATAGCATCGTGAGCTCTTGTTTGCAACATAAAGGGAAAGACCATAGAAACCAAGATAGAACTCCAAAGCAACTTAGAGTCCATCTGAATACCGCTACGAGTTCTTGATTCTATAAAGAAAACAAGTAAAATAAAAGAGACGGAATGTCTAATTCTTTCCCAAGGTTAAGCTCAGATCATGGAACTGCGCGACTGGCAGATAAGTGACAGCACCTACCGCATTTATCCTAAATCATCATGGCCCTGAAATTGAAGTGAACAGTTAACAGACAGCAATCAAAGAAAATAATTCATGATCTATCATAGCTACTCTCCTCACATGGTAGATCCTGGAGTAGCATAAGAACATAACTGAAAAATATAGACTGACATCTGACCGACTGACTGACCTAGTCAACATTTTTTGGATGGTTCCTCGATGCAGTTGGATTCTTTTGATTGGCTCGATTTGTTGGATAGGCTTGATTGGCTTGATTGCTTGAGTGTGTCTGGTTTCAGTAATAGATTACTCATATAAGACTGACCTGTCTGGTTTGAGTGTATCCATCACTGTGTAAGATGATTGATATGATTTGGTTGATTGATTTGATCATGTTGGTAGCTGATCAAGCTATGTCAGATGGGCCCAATGCTAGTTCGCAAAGCTCATGATTGTGACAATTGATAAATTGATTTGATCGTATTGGCAACTGATCAAGCTGTGTCAGATGGGCCCAATGCGGGTTTATAGAGCTCATGATTGTGACATTGATAAATTGATTTGATCATGTTGGAAGCTGATCAAGCTATGTCAAATGGGCCCAATGTGGGTTTACAAAGCTCATGATTGTGACATTGATTGACTAGGCATGATTGGCCTTTTCTCTCTTGATAACCGAGTTGGTTTTATTGCTTTGGATTTCACAATTTTTTGAATGTTTTTGATGAAGATTGATTTTCTCAAAACATTTTTTATCTTTTTTGGATTTTTTGATGAGTTTTCTAATTTTTTTGGATTATTCAGGATATTTAGAATAACCCCTTAGTCTGGTGGACCAATAATAACCATGGAAAAGTTCTTGGTGCTCAGAGGGGATTGTGCTTCTGGATACAGCTTTGGTTAGTCAGTCTTGCATTTGAAATCTGCTCAAGCTTTTGGAGTTCACTGATGGTGAAGCTGGTTTGGAACACTTGGAACCTATTTTCTAGGTTTTCACCAACGTACCTACTCAATAGCGCCTGTTTTCCAGGTTTTCATTGACAGAGCGATTTTTTTTCTCTTTACTTTTTTTCTTTTTTGATTCTTTTTGTTTGCCATGTTTTCACCAAGGTAACATTTTGTATTTTCTGATTTTTTTAGTATTTTTCTAGATATGTAGATAGGTGCCTTAACCATAGAGTTCTTAAGGGTAGAACCTCTTTAGGTGCATTATGTTGATGTATCTGGGGAGCTGATCTCCTTATGGCATCGCTAGTATGAATGCCCTACTCTGAGTAGAGTTGATAAAGACAAATGGTCCTAGCCAGTTAGGCTCAAACTTTCTGGGTTTGACTTGTTCTGCTTGGTTCTTTTGATTTTCCATGAGGACAAAGTCTCCTACCTCAAATTTTTGTGGCTTCACCTTCTTATGATAGTTCCTTCTAAGGAAATTTTGATAGCCTTGTAAGTGGTTGAAGGCATGTTGTCTTCTTTCATCTAGTAACTCTAGTTCATTGAGCCTTGCTACTCTATAGTCTTCATCTGTGATCAGGTTCTTCAATGATATTTTTAGGGATGGGATTTCTACTTTGAGGGGTAATAACGCCTCTGATCCATAGACTAGGGAGAAAGGAGTGGCTCCTGTAGGTGTTCTCACACTAGTTCTGTATGCCCATAATGTGGGACTAAGCTGTAAATGCCAGTCTCACCCTGATTCGTTCACTATTTTCTTCAAGATTTTCAAGATTGTTTTGTTTGTAGCTTCAGCTTGACCATTCCCTTGAGGATAGAAAAAGGAAGAGAACCCTTGTTTGATATGGAATTTTTCGCATAGCTCTTCAACATCCTTGTTCTGGAAAGGTGTTTCATGATCTGTCAGGATAGTTTGAGGGATCTTGTGTCGACAGATAATGTGGTTAAGTATGAACATTGCTATTTTCTTTCTAGTGATGTAAGTGAGGGGAATTTCTTCCACCCACTTGGTGGAGTATTTTTTTGTTTCTATGATGTATTTGTGTCCGTTTGTTGAAGAAGGTGTAATTTTTCCCACTAGGTCAAATCCCCACATTGAAAATGGCAATGGTGATGGAATAGGATTTAGTTTCTGGGCTGGTGCATGGATGAGCTCGCCATGAATCTGACACTATCTACACCTTTGTACATGTTTGTGTGCATCTATCTCTATTGTGGGCCAATAGTATCCCATGCGGATGATCTTCTTAGCTAAGTTGTTGCCACCTCCGTGGGTTCCACAAATTCCTTCATGTACCTTGTACAAAGCTTTCTGGGATTCCATGGAAGTGAGACATCGTAGTAGCATTCCATCTAGACTTTGTCTATATAAAGTAGTTGAGAGGATGGTATACCTAGAGGCTTGGCGGATGAGGGACTTTCTCTGGTTCCTAGACAAGTTGGGAGGTAAGACACTATTTTGGAGATAGTTATAGACATCTTGGTACCATGGTGATTCAAGACCAACAAAGACGCATGTTGATTATGTGATAGATGCTTGGTGTGATGGCACCAAGATTTTATCTACTAGAAAATGGAATCTTGTTTCATTACCTGGCATATCAATTAGTGATGCTATGGTAGCCATCACATCTGTAGCTTTGTTCTGTGCTCGTGGGACTTGCTCAAAGAAGATGTAATGGAACTTGGTGCATATTGTTTCCATCTGTGCTCTATATGGTATGAGCTTCTCATCTTTGGTCATATAATCATTGTTGACTTGACTAATGATCAACTACGAGTCTCCAAAGACCTTTAGGTTCTTGATTCTCCATTGAATTTCTATCTTTAGACCGATGACCAGTGCTTCATATTTTGTTATGTTGTTAGTGCATGGGAAGTTGAGTCTGAAAGACTTTGGAATTGTATTGTGATCTGGAGTGATAAGCACTATCCCTGCCCCCACACCATGGTTCGTGTACGACCCATCAAAATATAGTTTCCATACCTCGATCATTGGTTGTAGTGTCACGATAGATTCATCAGGAAAGTTGGAAATAATAGGCTCATGGTCCTGAATGGGTGCCTCTGCTAGTTGATCCGCGATCAATTGTCCTTTGATGGCCTTTCTATCTATGTACTCAATGTCAAACTCGCTCAAGATCATTACCCACTTCACAAGTCATTCGGTGAGCACTTCTTTTCTTAGGATGTACTTTAAAGGATCAATATGTGAGATCAACTTTGTTTGGTGACTCAACATATAATGTCTTAGCTTCTGGGAAGTGAAGACAACTGCAAGGCATGACTTTTCAATTGGTGTATAGTTGACTCATATCCAACCAATGTTATACTTAGATAGTAGATGGCCCTTTTTTTACCTGCGTCATCATGTTGTGCCAAGAGTACACCTAACACTGACTTCGTCGCTGAGATATATAGAATTAATGGTCTACCTTGGACTGATGGTAACAATATAGGAGACTTGAGAAGGTAGTCTTTAAATATTTGAAATGCCTGTTTGCATTGCTTTGTCCATATGAATTTGATGTCTTTGTGCAATAGATGTTGGAATGGGTGGCACTTGTCTACTAGATGAGCTATGAAGCACCTGATTGATTGGAGCCTTCCTTGCAACCCTCTTAGTTGTCTCAGGTTTGATGGTGGAGGCATGTCCAATATTGCTTTGAATTTTGTTAGGTCCACTTCAATTCCTCTATGTAACACTATGAACCCCAGTAGCTTTCCTAATGTGACACTGAATGCACATTTCTTTGGGTTTAGACGAACCTTGAATTCCTGCATTCTGTCAAAGATTGGTCCCAATACTTGTAGATGATCCTTGCAAAGTATTGACTTGGCTAGTATATCATCCACATAATCTTCCATTATTTTGTGGATGAGATCATGAAATATAGTTGTCATAGCCCTTTGATATGTCACTCCAGCATTCTTTAGACCAAAGGGCATGACATTCCAACAATAAGTCCCCCAAGGACATGTGAAAGTTGTTTTGTGTTGGTCCTCTAGTGCGATCTTTATTTTATTATACCCTGAAAATCCATCCATGAGTGATAGCATTTGATGTCCAATAGTTATATCTACTATCATATCAATGTTGGGTAAAGGAAAGTCATCTTTGGGACAAGCTATGTTGAGATCCCTAAAGTCTGTGCAAATCCGTATCTGACCATTGTGCTTTGTAACTGGTACCAAGTTAGATATCTAGTCCATGTATGGTATAGATCTTATGAACTTAGCATCCAAGAGCTTTTTCAACTCTGCTTTGACTAGCAATGCAACATGGGGATGCATCTTTCTCAGCTTTTGCTTGATAGGTTTAGCGTTGGGTAGTAACAGAAGATGGTGTAGTACTAGCTCTGGATCCAACACTGGCATATCTGAGTAAGACCATGCGAAATTGATCATCCTTGCCTTGAAGAAACTGATGAACTTTTCTCTCCTCAGGGGTGAGTGATTTTGCCAAGTATATGTTCTTTGGGTTCTTGTCATCTCCCAAATTGACTTCCTCTGTTACTTCTGCTAGTAATGTCGACTTCTCCTCTGTCAAGGGGAGGAGTTCCTTCTTTCCATCTTCTAGCGCCTCAGTGAGGTTTTCGCTAGAAGATACGTCTTGTTTTAGCTTTTTATCATTCTTTTGTTCTTTTTTCTTTTATGGACTGGAAAGAGGATCTTCCTCCCTAAAATATGCCACTCTATCAAGGGTAATGGAGAAGCCTACCTTGTGGTCTCCTGATTGAATGCCTTCTCTAAGTCCCATGAAATGAGCTATAGCCTCATCATTCTTGAAGACATCTAAACCAGGTGGTCCTTGTTGATCCCACTCTATGAGCTCAGGGTGTACAAGACAGATACTTTCATGGTTGTTTGACTCTGGTTAACTAAAAGGGACTACAAATATGGTTCCTGCAAAACTAGACTGTGATGTGGATGCACCACTTGAGGTTTGATAAATGACATGCTTTTTTATGCAGGGTTGTTTGATAATGGTTAGTTGGTCAAATAAGTCTTATATATTTATGATAGTGTCTGACCGAGGGGAATAATCTAGGAATGATGGTTTAGATTTGTGAAGGGATATCCACTCATACTCATGGGAGTCAGTCTCAATAGAACGCTCATCAAATGTCTCACTTCCTTATTTATCATCGATTTCTATGTGGAGGTCTATTTGGGCTTGTGTAGTTCCCTCTTCGCGGGGCAACAACTATGCTAATATGTTGCTTATCAAGACATGTTCTATGTTGTGCCCCCGGTGCATCTCTGCTATTTGTTCCTGATTGACTTGAATGTCTGGGATCATAGGACTGGTTCTTTGTTGTCCATAGCCCAACCCTCTCGTGTTTCTCTGGGTTGGCGGCAGAGACAATTACATTAATCCGTGTTGCCTTACCCCTAGACTAGTTGTACCATCATACCCAAATCTTTGTAACATTGTGTAACCATTACCATAGTTTGACAGGAGTAGGGGTGGTCGGATTGTCTTTGGTGGGTCTTGGTATAACCAGGTATTGATGTCTTGTTCAAATGTATTTTCTTTCTCTATGTCTCCCCATCGAACAAAGGTTGTGGGTGGACATCTGAATAGAATAGGTTGTGGAGTTTCTATTGTAATGATAGGTTGTGGCATGCCATAAGTTCTTGGGCTCTGAGGCATGTGTGTGATGGTGAAAGCCTCTTCATATCTATATTCACCACAGCCCTTGTTAGTAATGGATATCTTTCCTACTTTCCGTGTGATATCTTTAAGATTTTAATTTGAAGAGGAGGGAATACTTGCATCCTAGTTAATGATTATCTTTCCTTCTATCCCTGTGACATCCTTGGAATTTGAATCTGAAGAGGATGGGATTCTTGCATCATGGTTTGATGGTACCTGGTTATCAATGCTGATTTAGATTGCATTATAATATTGGAAAGGATTGGGATCTCCCTCTATGATGATTTCCTCTCCCTGGTATGGGAACTTGATACATTGGTGGTATGTCGAAGGTACATCTTGCATTTCATGTATCCAGGGTCTCCCTAGTAGCATGTTGTATCCCAACTCAAGGTCTAGGATCTGGAAGGGAGTGTTTTTTACCACTGGACCGATACTGACAGGTAGAATGATAATACCTTTAGAGGACCTTTCCTCTTCATCATAAGCTCTGATATTTATCCTCCTTGTGACATCAATGCTTGATTTTGAATAGCCCAGTTGCTTTATTGACTTTAGACTATAGATGTTTAACCCAGCTCCACCATCAACAAGGACCCTACGGATAGCACTCTTGTGGACCTGGACAAGTAAGTGCAAAGGATCATTATGCAGGGGTTTATGCGGCGGCACATCACGGTCTGTGAATGTGGCATGTTTGTTAGTAGATATATGGTTGACCATCATTTGGAAGCTCTCTGGTGTTACATCGCTTGGGATAGCTGCATTTTGAAGGGCTTGGTCAAGTGCCAGTTTATGTTGTGGAGATATGCGTAATAGGTCAAACATGGAGATCTGGGTAGGTGTGCACTTTAGTTGGTCCACTATGCTTGTTTGTTGATCTGAGTTTTCTATAGGATTGGCCAATATAGTAGATCAGGATGGTACTCCTTGCAAGATGACTCTGGCGCAACATGTTGTTACAGCACATTTGTTACCTTGGTCTTTGATAGTGATCGTAGCCACATGGCTATCTGAAGGATCGAGGCAATTGATAACATTATCACTGTTGGCATATGTATAGTTGACTTGTTTTTCTAGTCCACCAGACCTAGAAGCTTTTCCCTTGTTGTGATCACGAAAGGTATCATTGAAAATAGTGTGATCAGTTGTGCCTTTTGTTTGGGTATTCATCACATCGATGGTCCCTATGTCAATCAGGTCTTGGATAGCATGTTTAAATCGGTAACAGTTGGATGTTTTATGTCCTTTTACCCGATGGAACTCACAGAAGTCCTTGTCATTATACCATCTTGGTTTTTTTTCCTCCTATTCAAAGTCCCTGATTTCTAGGAGAGTGATAGTGTTTGATTATATCAACTTGTGTAAAGCTGATTCTACCGGCTCTCCCAATGGTGTGAAATCTTGTTGATGGAATTGAAACTGTGGTTTGCGTTGATTCTATTGTTGACTATTTGATACAGCGGTCGCTTGTACATGAGGAGGTTGGTTTTGGGTGTATGCTTGTTGAGTGGGCCCTATGGGTTTTTGGTTGGCCATAGGTGTGCCTTGCAGTGACACCTTGGGTTGTGCATAGTTGACTGTCTTCACATCAATGACACCATCACTAGTGACATTTTTGTTTTTGTTCCACCACTTAGCTTTGTCCGTTGCATTTTTTTTTGTATTCATTTGTGTTGGATCTGCAAGGATTCCTTGTTTGACTAAGTTCTACTTACAATGAACTCCTTGTTCGATGAGTTGTGTGAAGTTTGGAGCTAACTGTAACTTTGTTGTGATTGACATGTCTGGAATTAGATTGTCAACAAACATGACTATCAAGTCTTGTTTGGGCACAACATATGTTATGCAGTTTTCTGTATTCCTCCATCTCTGTAGGAATTTCACAAAAGACTCTCCATCCTTCTGTTTGATATCACAAAGGTCCTTGATGCTGACCTTGAGCTCGATGTTATGATGGAAGTGAGCTATGAACTTTTCAGCCAGTTCTCCTCAAGACTGAATGCCATGAGGTAAGTGTGAGAACCATTCCATAGCTGGTCTGGCCAAGCTTTATGGGAACAATCACATTAAATATGTCTCATCATGGGTGACTTCGATGCAAATAGAAAAAAACTCTCAGATATGTTCAATAGGGTTGGTATTGCCCCTATATTTGTCAAATTTTGGTACCAAGAAGTGATTTGGGAATGGAGACATGTGAAGAGAATGGTCAAAGGGGTATGGGTATAAATCCTCGACGGTATAGGATTTAGTTTGCCCCTGATTTTGCATATCCATCATTTGGGTTTGAAGGGTTTGCATTTGTTGCATTAACATGTCTGTTTGATATTGAGGTTGGTGTGTGAGGACGTTCCTCTACACTGTAGTGGGTATGAGGTTGCGCCTCTGTGTCCCTTGAGTAGGAACATAGGATTTCATCCTACGGGCTTGATATTGATTTCCCACCGAGTGATTTGTAAATGGGGGCACATGGGTAGCTCATGGTCGGTTTTGATGTGTTTTCTATTATGATTGAAACTGGGGTTGATACTGTTGGGGTAGATATTGCTACTGTTAAGGTTGTGGTTGAAGCTAGGGTTGTTGTTGCTGAGGTTGGAATTGAGGCAACTGAAGCTGGGGTTGTTGTTGTAGAGGTTGGTTTTGAGGCAACTGAAGCTGGGGTTTCTATTGCAGAGGTTGGATTTGAGGCAACTGAAGCTGGGGTTGCTGTTGCGGGGTTTGGAGCTGAGGCAACTAAAGCTAGGGTTGTTGTTGTGGAGGTTGGATTAATGTCAGAATGGGAAAATATGTAGCCTTGGGTGGGTATTGACTGTAAATCATACCTGTTGTGTGCTAAAATATTGACACACTTCTATGAATCATTCCATCCAAGGTTGCCAAAGAATGAGGCCCCAAATATGGATCCATAGCTCTCTAGTCATGGAGTGCAAAGGTGTGAAATGGAGGCCCTCTGATTGACCTAGTTAGTGCCTATGAAAGTACACCATGAAACGAGAGATTCAAATGCATGAAAATGAGATCTACTCTATATGATAACAATGCATCAAAGGAAATCAATCTAAATGATAACAATGCAAGATTAATCTATGAAAGGAAATATGCAAATTTAATCTATGAAAATAAATATGAATCTAATCTACATGAATAGCCATGGATGCAAGAAGAAGACAAGAAGAGAGAAGTTGCAATATCCAAGCTTGAGTGCTCAAATCCTCCTCCAAAATTGCTCTCCAAACCTGCAGTATAACAATACTATGAAAACCTAATCATGAAAATGAGAAGGAAAGATTTCCTTATAAAGAAAAGTGAACGGTTGAGATTAAGAGGCAAAAATCAAAGGCTATGATTAAGAGGCAAAAACCCACCACTTAGGAAGATGTGATGAAAAAGGGATTTTTATTTAATTTTCATT
>MU224334.1:7761229-7771763 GCA_018584345.1 Thuja plicata
TTGATAAATTTTGATCAAATCGAACTAAAGATAAGGTTCTTGATGTAAGATGAAAGATATAAGGATCAAAGAACAAAGGTAGATCATCAAGCATGAAAGATTATGCCCCAAGGTTGAATTAGAAGAAGAAGAATAAAAAGTGGGGTGAAAGTGAATGGAAGATAGAAGTTTGGAAGAGGTGGAAAGGAATGGAGAAAATAAAGAGAATTTGCCTAAAGAAAGAGAATGCCCCAAAATCAATCAATTGCTTAAGATAGAAAATTTCAATTCAGATCACGAAAGAAGATAAGGAAATGAAGATCAGAATGTGATCACAGTTGATTAAAAGTCCACAAGAAAGATGAAGGAAACCATCTCAAACTCATAATGCAACCTAAAAATGCAAACTAACATGAAGTCTAACAATGCAAGCTACATGAAAATGCAAAGGTGTACTTGCAATAGAGCAACTGTAACATAGGAATTGTGTGTTCATCATTCATTAGAGAATGTTAAGGAACTTACTTTCATCATTGGGCCATTATTAATGGACATCGAAAAATCACACAATCATCACTAGTCACAAGTGCAACTATGAAGATGTGAATGTGATTTATATTAGATTGGAATGTGGAAAGATTCTAATATAAGCATCAAAGACAAAAAGGTCAAGATGACTATGATGTTAGCTTACCCAATTTAATGTAGCAAAACCACGCTCACATCAAACCATAAAGGCTAGGATGACCAACAAAATGGTTGTGCAAAAATAGTTAAGCATAAAGAAGGAAGCAAAATAAAAATACGTTTCATGCCCCAAGTCCTCTAGCTATGCATCACAGAGAGACTTATTAGACAAGGACACTCAACGAAAATCAATAACAATCACCACACAAAGAAAATATCATGACATAGCTCAAGCATTAAGTGTTGCATTTAAAAATTTAAGTGTGTTAATTGATACTGAGCTCTGAGGATATGGATCGAATGCTTGCAAGCAGGTAAGACCACATGACAAAATGGGGTAAGACCAAACTGAGAAGTGTTAAAAAACACTTGATGTCAAGGGTTGTATTAAAAATTATAGTTGGGGTGGTGTTGAAAAACACCATTTGTGAGGCGTCCTAAATACAAACGCATCCAAGAGACCGAAGCTAACACATTCATGCCCCATAGACAAAGACAAAGACCAATTCCAAACCAAGGCAACAAGGATAAGGCATGATGGAGAAAGGCTAAGTGTCAAGGACATGCACTAAAAAAATAGGGGTGCAAAGGCCTCAAGTAGCACCCGTTTCCAGGTTTTCACCACTTGAATTTTATTACAATTTTTACTTTTTTACTTTTTTCTTTTTTTTTTTCTTTTTTCAGGACTTTTTATAAAAAAAATTGAATTTTTTGCTACCAAGGCGCCTGTTTTTAGGTTTTCACCAAGGCACTTTTTCTATTTTATTTTTTTTGAATTTTTTAAATTTTGGATTTTTTTTATTTTTGGAATATAAAATAATTTTTTTGGATATACATCAAAGCGCCTATTGCTAGGTTTTCACTGAGATGATCATTTTTTCAGGACATTTTTCAATTTTTTAGAATTTTTGACAATATATCATTTTTTGGATTTTTTCAGGATCAATAATTATGCACAAAAGGATGCCCCCAGACAGAACGGGCATCATGGATAGAACTTCTTCAGGTGAAAAATATTGATAGGATCGTGGAGTTGTTCTCCCTTTTCTGTAGATAGTAAATAAGCACCTATCCCAAAATTTGTTGTAATAATGTAAGGTCCAAGCCAATTAGGTTCAAATTTGCCCTTTTGATCTCTATGATGTTGATTCTTAGCATTTTCACGTAGGGAAAGATCTCCCACTTGGAATTCTCTAAGGAAAACCTTTTTATTGAAGGCTTTGGACATGTGCTTTTGATAGACCCTCATATGGTCAAATGATGCTTGACATTTTTCATCTAGAAGTTCTAACTCTTGAAGTCTCAAGGCGCGGTAGTCTTCATCTGTAACTAAACCATGGAGAAAACCTCAAAGTGAAGGAATCTCAACCTCCAAAGGTAACACTGCTTCAACACCATATGCAAGGGCAAAAGGAGTAGCCCCAGTAGGAGTACAGATACTTGTTCTATAGGCCCACAAAGCCGAATTTATCTATAAATGCCAATCTCTACCATTCTTACAGACTGTTCTATGTAATATTTTAAGAATGACCTTGTTTGATGCCTCTGCTTGACCATTTCCTTGTGGGAAGTAAATGGAGGACCAATGTTGTTTAATCTTGAATTTTTTGTAGATTTATTTGAGGTCCTTATTTTTGAACTGGCCTTCATTGTCAGTAATAATCTTGGAAGGCACTCCATATCAACAGATGATATGGTTCAGAATGAATAGAGAAATTGTCTTGCCTGAGGAAACAGAAAGTGGGATAGGTTCTACCCATTTAGTGAAATAATCAGTAGCAGTAATGATAAACTTCTGTCCACCTGATGAGTTGGGATGAATCTACCCAACAAGGTCAAAGGCCCAGCGCTGAAATGGCCAATGAGATATAGAAGGAATGAGCTCCTTGCCTGGAGCATGTATCAGGTTACCATGTTTTTGACACTTTTCACATCACTTTGCAGAAGCTACTGCATCAATCTGCATCGTGGGCCAATAGTACCCTACCCTAAGCAACCTTCAGGCCATGGCAAGACCATTAGAGTGTCCCCCACAGATTCCCTCATGAATTTCAACTAACACTTGATTGGATTATTCTTTTTCTAAGCATCTAAGAAGTGTTCCATCTAGACCCCTCCTGTACAAATCACCAGTGATAAGGGAATGGCAAGAGGCATTTCGGGTAAGGTTTCTGCATTCAGATCAGTTAAAGGTTTTAGGCATGATGCCATCACGAAGATATGAGTAAATGGCACCATAACAAGATGATTCATGACCAACAAGGGTACAAATGATATGGTTTTCTTGGGAGTCAAAGATAGGGTGATGTAGCTCTTCCACCAGGAATTCAAATCTTGATTCATGTTCCTCTAACTGAAGAAGGGAAGCAAGTGTAGCCATAGCATCAACTGCTTTATTTTCTTCTCTAGGGATTTGCTGAAATGTGACAAATGTGAAGTATCTCTTTAAGGAATCAGCCATTTTCTTATAAGGTACCATTTTCTCATGTTTTGTTTGATATTCATCATTAACTTGGTTGATTATCAACTGTGAATCCCCATAGATGTGTAACTCTGTGATTCTCCATCCTATAGCTATCTTATGTCCATTTTTTAAAGCATCATACTCAGCAATGTTGTTTGTACATGGGAACAATAATTTGTAAGACTTAGGAATTATGTACCCATGAGGAGAAACAAACAAAACACCGGCTCCTGAACCATTTTGCATAAAAGATCCATCAAAGAAAATCTTCCAAGTTCTTTCAGTCATATACATAAGATGTTCATCTAGGAAGTCAACTTGAATAGGTACATCATCTTGTATTGGGAAATTAGCCAATTGATCTGCTATAGCTTGTCCTTTGATTGTTTTACGCTCAATGTACTCTATGTCAAACTCTGAAAGTATCATCATCCATTTAGCAAGTCTACCTATGAGGGCAGCCTTACTGAGCAAGTATTTGAGTGGATCTATTTTGGCTATGAGGTGTATAGTATGCGCAAGCATGTAATATTGCAACTTTTGGGAAGAAAACACAACAGCAAGGCAAGCTTTCTCATTGCTAGTGTAATTAACCTCATATGAAACAAGAGTACAGGTAATGTAGTATATTGCTCTTTCTTTCCCATTTTCATCAAGTTGAGCTAGTAATGCCCCCAAGGAAGATTTTGTCGCTGAAATGTATAAAATAAGAGGCTTCCCTGGGATAGGAGGCATTAAAATAGGAGGATTGGCTAAGTACTTCTTAATTTGATCTATGCTCTTTTGACAATCCTCATTCCAAATACATTTGACTCTCGTATGCAAGTTCTTATTGAAGGGTTGAGCTCTATCTACCAGTTGTGAAATGAATCTCCTTATAGATTGAAGATGTCCCTGAAGACTCCTCATTTGACTAATGTTTTTGGGAGGTGGCATGTTTATGATTGCTTGAACTTTTTTAGGGTCCACCTCTATTCCTTTTGTTGAAATGATGAATCCAAGTAGTTTTCCAGAGGTGACTCCAAATGCACACTTTTTAGGATTTAGTCTTAGTTGAAATTGTTCCATGCGATCTAGAATTACTTCCAAATCATCTAATTGTGTATCTCTTTGTTTTGACTTGGCCAAGGTGTCATCCACATAATCTTCCATATTCTCATGCATCATGTCATGAAAAATAGTTGTCATAGCTCTTTGATAGGTAGCTCCTGCATTTTTTAATCCAAAAGGCATAACGTTCCAACAATAGGTACCCCATGCACAAGTGAATGCAGTCTTTTCTTGATCTTTAGGAGCTATCTTAATTTGATTGTACCTAGAAAAACCATCCATCAAAGAATAAATCTCATAACCTATAGTCATATCCACTATCATGTCTATATTAGGGAGTGGAAAGTCATCCTTTGGGCATGCTCTATTGAGATCTCTAAAATCTGTGCAAACTCGAATGGATTTGTCATGTTTGGAAACTGGTACAATGTTTGATATCCACTAAGCATAAGCAATAGCTCTTATGAATTTTTCTCCAAGGATTTTCTCTAATTTGGCTTTGACTAAAAGAGCTATATGAGGATGCATCTTTCACAATTTATGTTTAACTAGTTTGACATTTGGAGCTATAGATAAGTGATGCATAATAAGATTTATGTCCAATCCCGGCATATCTGAATAAGTCCATGCAAAATTGATATTCTTTCTCTGTAAGAACTTAGTGTAAGTTTCTTTTTCTGTTGGTGATAAGGACTCAGCCAAGTGTACTATTTGTGGAGCCTCATTTTTACCCAAATTAACTGCTTGTGTTGGCTCAATAAGCACTGAAGATCGATCCCAAAAATAACTGGGAAGATGATCAAGTACGTCATCCTTAGGAACCTCAGAGAGGTTTTCACCCTTGGATATGTCATTTCTTTTTACTTTTTTTGGTTCTGACACCACCACACAGTGGTTTTCACCATCAGAACTCCTATTATTTTTATTTTCTTTTCTCTTTATCTTGTGACTAAGGTACTTGATGTCTAGTTCTGTCATACTGGTAGCCAGTTCACTGGTGAAAGAGACTACAAGTTTAAAGGAATTTAGGTAACAAGCTATCTCATAATCATTTTGGAATGTTAAAATCTCAGGTTCTTGATAGCATTGAGACCAATCAATAAGGTCAGGATGAACAAGAGGCAAGTCAACGACTAGTTCAAGGCTATAAATATGAATGATATTATCCCTGGTGACTGAAGAGTTAGAGTCTGTCAAGTATCCCTCTAAGATACCCAAATTAGGGTATCCTAACAAGCAAAGAATCATCCATTAAAGCAACATGTGGGTTCAAAAACCCTAATCCTACACGTGACTCATTGTCTAACTTAGATTGAGAACTATAAATGTGTACAACATCAACATCTCTATCAACTATTGAAGGCTCTGAAAAAAAGAGTCCCATTCATATTCATCAGAACTGGTATCTGAACTGCGACTAGGATGATTACACCATGAAGGCTTGGGACATCAAGATGTTGAAGGTCCAGTTTCATCAATAGTAGCACTTTCTCTTTCCATTAAATGAGCAAGATTCTTTCTTTGATGCTCTCTCAAAGGATCCTCTATATCCGATTCTTGTTCTACAGTTGCAACTGATGCATGGTAATTGAAATATCTGAATCTCCCCAAAGGAGGGTAGTGGAAGGGACCCAATATTCACACATATCTTGTTGATTTGTCAAATTAGGTTCATATTCAGGTTCATCATCACTATCCAACTTCTCAAAGAGAGGATTGGTGTGATTTTTGCATTTTTCAAATCCTAGGCCAACTGGTTTCTTAGATTTGCATCCAAATTTAGCATGATCAAGAGGTTCAGACCTAGCATCCAAATTGTGATTAAGAGGGCCATAACCAGGATAGCCCATATTCTTGACAAAAGTATATCCCCTCCCATAAGCTTTAGGAGAAGGAGAGAAAGTCTCATTGTACTTATACTTTTCTTCTCTATAGATCCAGTCTCTAACAAATGTTTCCTCTTTCTCATTTTGAATGGGTACTGATGATTCTACAAATTTTCCAAACAAGGTCATAGCTAAAGAGGAAGGCTTCATCTCTTTTGAAGGTTTTCCATAAAACCAAGGTGAAACTGGTAATGATGTGAGGGAGTTGAGTTGATACCCCCCATGCCAAGGTCTACTGATTTAAACTTGTCTTTGCATTCAGCCAAAGTAGCCTCAAAATCTTCTACTTCTCTATTGAGGGGAACATGTACCCCTGTTGAAATTGAATTAATAGATAAAGTGTTATCCCCAGGTATACAAATCTCTATTCCATTGTAGGAGAACTTAACACATTGATGGTAGGTAGACGACACTACTTGCATGTCATGAATCCAAGGCCTACCAAGTAAGAATTATATCCAAGGGGTCCAGCATCAACTATCTGAAACAAAATATCCTTTTGAACAGGGCCAATACTAATAGGAAGGACGGCCAACCCCTTGGAACTTCTTTCTGCCTCATCATAGGCTTTGATAGTAATTCTTTTTCTGGTATTTATAACTTCTTCAGAATAACCCAATTATTTCAAAAGACTGAAAGAAAAAATATTAATCCCAACACCCCCATCTATCAACATGCACCTAACATGGGTTCTATGGATTGTGACCTCAATATGAAGGGAAAGATTGTGTAGATGGATCAAAGCTTTATCATCATCTTCTGAAAATGTAAGGTATTGAGGGGTAGCAATGTGATTAACCATATTCTGGAATTGATCAATATCTAAGTTGTTGGGGACATTTTTCATATGCAAAGCATCCTCAAAGATTTGTTTATGTCTTGGAGACAACTCTAAGAGCTCAAAGATCAAAATCTGAGCAAGTGTTCTTTGTAACTGATCAACAAGATTGTAGTTCGATTTAGGATTGCCAGCTGGCTTCAAGGTAATAGGTTTAGACACCACTTGCTTAGGTTTACTAGATTAACTTGAATTGGGTCCTTTAATGACAACAGGACCTTGACTTCGGGTGATAGCATTAAGGGCTTGAGATGACCTTCTAGAGTTGGGACCCCTTAGCACCACAATAGGTTCTCTATCAAAAATAAGAGAGTCTTCATCCAGATCATAACCATAAGGATCTCTTCTACTCATCATGTAACATTTTCCTCCACAAATTCAAGCATGTTTATGGTATTCTCGGCATCTATATAAGTATAGTTGATCTCAGCTTTGACATTCTTAACTTTAGAGGTTTCCCCCTTTTCATATTTGGGAAAAGGTTCCTTGAATGCCTTATGATTGGCATTAGTTTTCAATCCATCTACTGTAAGTTTTCCATTCTCAATGAGATCTTGAACGAGCTACTTAAGTCTCCCACAATTTTCAACATTATGTCCAATACCATTATGAAATATGAAAAAGTCATCCTCTTTCCACCACCAGGGTTTTTCTTTAGGTATATGAAAATGTGCTACACCTAGAGGATGTGCCAGATTTCTATTAATAAGTTTTTGTAAAATTTCCCCATAGGTCTCACCAAGTTTTGTAAATTGACATTTTTCACTCTTAGGCTTACCTTGGTAACTTGGCTTACTTTCTTGTTGAGTGGGTGCATGGAGCTTGGCAGCTTGAATAGTACTAGATAAGTGTAACACAGGTTGATCCTTATGTTGGGAGGAATCCACAACTCCGTCATTGACCACTTGTTTGTTCTTATTCCAATATTGGTTCTTCCCTTTATCCTTGTTAGAGTTGTTGTTTTGACCATTGTTGTTATTTCCATGTTTAGTCAAAATTCCTTGTTCTCTCAAAACATCCTCAATTTGGCATGTAGTCTCAACCATGGTGTCAAATGAATCAAAAACCACTTTCTTAACTTCATACCACAATTCAGGGACCAAATTGCTAACAAGAATGTCAATCTTTTCATTATCAGGAATAGTTCCAGAATAACAAGAGCACTTTCATCTCCACCTTTGCAAGAAGGTAACAAAGGACTCTCCTTGATTTTTCTTTAAGTTACATAAGTCCAACAAAGTGATAGATCTTGAAATATTGTATGCAAAGTGTTGAACAAATATTTGAACAAGCTCTTTGAAAGTCTTAACAAGAGGAGTTATCTTAGTAAACCATTCCATTGCTTTCCCCCTAAGACTTCATGGGAATAACCTCATGAGGTATGAATCATATTGATGAAACTCAAAACTAGTGGTATAAAACTATCGCACATGATCATGTGGATCTCCACTTCCATCATATTTATCATATTGAGAAATTTCAACCTTTCTAGGAAATTCTTTCATGCCAACACTCTTATCAAAAGGATTAGGACAAATTGAGTCCAATGAGAAAGAATTCTTAGGTGCAAACATCTTGGATATTTGTCTTTGCATTTCATCCACCTTCTCCTGTTGAGATGGATCTTGTCTCTTAATCTTTCTATCCACATAAAATTTGTAAGGGACCTTAGCTCCATTATCAATTAGACTCTTTAGGATCTTATCTTGGTTTTGCTTCACATACTTTTCCACATACTATTGAAAGAATGGTTCTTGTTCCATGTGCATGAAATCTTGGGAGGTGTGATCAAAACTCATGTTACTACCCCCATATTGTGAACCATAATGAGCACGTTGAAAAGATGGATTTGAGCTCCTAGGAGGGGTTTGTCTCCTATGATGATCATGTCTAGAAACTATTCTTCCTCTAGGACTAGGAGATCGTGATGGTGATCTTGAATGTCTCCTACTTCTTGGAATCCTAGGAGGAGTAGATGGAGGGGAACTATTTCCACCACTAATATGCATATGGTTAAATGGCCAATGAAGTTGTCGAGCCAAGAGCCTATCTTGCTCCTCTTGAAGGGTTTTTCTTTCCATTTCAATTAAAGCTTGTTTCTCCAACTCTAGACATTTAATTTGTTCTTGCTTATGAATTTGTTCATATTGGAAAACCTTATTTTCATGCTCAATCCTCTTGAGTCTGTCACTCATGTAGTTGTTAGATGTTTTAAGAGGCGAGCTTGGTCTTGAATGTTGAAATAATTTGTTAGTATAAGTTGCATTGATGTTAGCATCATGAAGCTCATCTCCTTGTTTCTCATGTTGGGATAACTCATCATCATAAACATGTCTCTTACCTTTCTCTTTCTTAGCCCTTTGATGTGCATCCAAATATCTTGTTGAAATAATGGGTGAGGTTGGTCTACTATTGTGAGAGGAACCACTGAATGAAATAGCATGTCCACTCCTTGCAAACAAATCCTCATAACATTTATCCATGGCTTCCCTCTCTCTTCAAGTCATTGTGTACCTCATATCCATAGAAGAGTGAGAAGATGCTAAGGGGATACCCAACTCACTAAGGTGACTCTTGGATTCAAACCAAATCTCCAAAGTATTCCTAGGTGATTGATCAAATATGGGCCCTTTTTCCTTATGTCTTTGGCGAGTTTGAACTAGGGGTAATTGGTTAAAAACCACTTGAGTTTGTTTTCCTTGATTTAATTGATATCTTGTTTTAACTAGAATGAAATAAAAGGTACTATTTGATAGGATTACCCTAAGAAATGTTGGTACCAAACTAGGATAGAAAAGACATTAACTTCTCCAAAAAGAGGTGGTAAGATAGAAAATTGCAAATAGGAATAAGCCAACACTGCCACAGAGGTGCCCAATAACTTTGGGTGAATACCCTAGCACATATGGATCAGGAGGATGGTCTTACCCAAATTAACTTGAAATTGAAATTGAAATTGTATGAAAGTGGATGAACAAGAGACTACCAAAACTCTCCATGTGTGTTATCAAAGAATCTAAAGGTTCATCTTTGCAACAAGGACAGTTTCTATCACACCAAGCACCAAGCAAGGTCACTTGTGAAATCAAAGATTGCTAATTCAAGAGGTCAAACGCAAGAATCCTAAGAAAAACAAGCTTCTAACAGCAAGGTAAGTAATCCAATCTGACCCGGATCAACCTAGAAAATTGAAAATGACAGGACAACAAGCTAAAATGAGCTTGAAATTGATAGCAACAGTTCACTGATGGGCTGTTTCACGCGAGGAAATGTTGTCTCACGCGAGGAAATGTAGGATCATGTGACAGAATGCCCTGAATGACCCAAGAAAATAGTTTTCTCGCACGAGGAAAGGACACAGAACTTCAGTTTTTGCTTGTTTTAAATAACCAACTAGGTGCATTAATAGATTTTATCATGAATCAAGCATGTAAGACAGCAATCAGGGAGTTCAAGCAATCAATGTCTTCAAACAATGAGAAAGGGACAAAGCAACCTTGCATATAAACATAGATAGTGTCATAGTAATTCTACTCCATAAGAATGCTACTTGTGTATGTTCTCAAATGTTTTCCAATCACGCACATAGTCCTATGAAAGAAAAAGTTGGTTGCACTATAGTTCTTAGTA
>MU224334.1:7771813-7783866 GCA_018584345.1 Thuja plicata
ACATAGATAGTGTCATAGTAATTCTACTCCATAAGAATGCTACTTGTGTATGTTCTCAAATGTTTTCCAATCACGCACATAGTCCTATGAAAGAAAAAGTTGGTTGCACTATAGTTCTTAGTAATGGATTGACTTTGTAACTTTTGAAATTTCAAGTGGGTGTATTCTAATCCCGGTGCACCGAAGTTTTGACACAGTCCAAGAATTTAATCAAACTTGAGCTGCTGAGGAGATCTGACAACCCACAAGAAACTATACCCATGGAGATTTCTTCCACAAGGACATTTATATAGCGGTTGTTACTACCATGGTGAAAATGGCTATTACCGCTTGAAGTTCCATCCACGTGGTTGACCCAATAAAAGGAATGTCCACTACGGTTAACCCTCTCTAATAAGGAAGACTCACAATATGGACCACATGGGGACTTAGTTTGAATTCAAGGGTTCCAAGTTTCTGATTCTCCCAAAAGGGAAAAGAGCATTATCCTCTAGCCTCTTCACCTCACCAAAACATAGTAAACATGATTCATTGACCCACTAATTTGAAATCACCTCATTCAAGGTTCACACAACAACAAATGACACCAATCCCCCAAAGAGAGAAAGTATTGCCAAAAGTTGAAGTCCAAACCAAGTTGACCAATGAGGTAAAAACAAAATCCTTCCCTACCTACAAGGGGATCTATCATCAAGAAGAGCTTCGCATGTAAAACAAGTGAATGAAGCCCACTCTCTCAAGATCACCACAAATAGTGTTCATAGGGCCTAATTACTATGTGAAACATGTATGCAAGAAAGAAAATCTAGGTCCATTTTTAGAGCACCAATTAGAAATGTGATTTATGAAAGAAAGAAACACTCAAGCTAAACACATGAGATGTTCATTTTAATTCCCAAAATCCAAATGTTATAGAGATCAACAAAATACCTCAAATCCAATGCAACGCGAATCATTTTTTTTTTATCCAAGCAAGTCCAAATCAGCAACAGCAACAAATCACAAACCACTAGAAACAGTAAACATTATTGGTTAGCATGAAAAATCATAGATATATCAATATAGAAATGAAAATCAAATCTCTGGTACGTAATCTCACATGAGAAAGTACACAAAGCCACGTGAGAAAGTGCACAGTGTCGCGTGAGGAAATAGAAAGCTCACGTGAAGAAATGCACAGCTGCATGACAGAATGCATAGGCAGTAAAAAAAGTATAGAAACAACAAACCAGTCAAATCATAGTACTAATGTCAAATCTTGCAAGAGGAAGTACATCGTGCTGCATGAAGAAGTACACAAAACCGTGTGATAAAACACCAAATCCAGCAAAATCTCTCACGAAGACCTGCAAAAGATCACTCGAACTTTCTCTGGAGACAAAAACAACAAGTACGGAAAAGACGAAAATTTTAGATCTGAAAATAAATTGATGAAAAATAGCTTAAAAAGACAGAAAATGAATCTTTTGCCCCTTGGTGGGCGCCAAAAATGTGTGCTAAAATGTTGACACACTTCTATGAATCATTCTATCCAAGGTTGCTCAAGAATGAGGCCTCAAATATCGATCCATAGCTCTCTAGTCATCGAGTGCAAAGGTGTGAAATGGAGGCCCTCTGATTGACCTAGTTAGTGCCTATGCAAGTACACCATGAAACGAGATATTCAAATGCATGAAAATGAGATCTACTCTATATGATAACAATGCATCAAAGGAAATTAATCTAAATGATAACAATGCAAGATTAATCTATGAAGGGAAATGTGCAAATTTAATCTATGAAAATAAACATGAATCTAATCTACAGGAATAGCCATGGATGCAAGAAGAAGACAAGAAGAGAGAAGTTAAAATATCCAAGCTTGAGTGCTCAAATCCTCCTCCAAAATTGCTCTCCAAACCTGCAGCATAACAATACTATGAAAACCTAATCATGAAAATGAGAAGGAGAGATTTCCTTATAAACAAAAGTGAACGGTTGAGATTAAGAGGAAAAAATCAAAGGCTATGATTAAGAGGCAAAAACCCACCACTTAGGAAGATGTGATGAAAAATGGATTTTTATTTAATTTTCATTTAATTCATTTCCTTTTTCATCAGATAAAGTGCTTTAAGTGGGGATTTTTATTTATTTAATTAAAAGAGGGGTTTTCTTTTAATTAAATAAATTAGAAGAATTTTATTTAATTAAATGGGAGGAATTGAATTTAATTAAATAAGAGGAATTTAATTAAAAGGGAGAAATTTAATTTAATTAAATAAGATAAATTCTATTCAATTAAAAGGGAGATTAAATCTTTTAATTAAATAAGATAAATTTTATTTAATTAAAAGGAAAATTAAATCTTTTAATTAGATAAAAATGATCAAACCTTAGGAAATATTGAAATAACTGAATAATTGAATTAATTACAATTTGATCAAGGAAATTGATTTGAATTGAAAATGTTGCAAAGCATTGATTCAGAAATTTGATAAATTGAAAAATGGGGCCCAAAGCCTAGGCGACCATTTTAAGGTGCATACACTTGCAGAGATGGATCCCTGTGGGCATGAGGTGTTGATCCCAAGACTAGTGTGAATTGACTGCAACAGAGGCATAGTTTTAGAATAGTTGGTGTTTGGTGGGATGGAGGGCATAGCATGAGAGCTTGATTGTCCTAGCCATGAGACCAAAGGTGGAGGCATACTAGTGACCATGGGTGCACTTAATTGTGAGCCTGTCATGCTTTGAGTGGAAGATGTGTTGGCCTAGGTCAGGTCATTGGTTTGACTGGGTATAGTCTGCATCGATGTAGGTAAGACTAATGGTGGAAAGATCTGAGACACAACAGGTAGTATCTGACAAGGCTGAGTAGTGTTTTGACCTACGAGAGAGTTTTTGGGCCATATAGTCAATACACTGAATTCAGCGGGGAGTTTGACTCCCTTCTTTATTAGCATGGCTAAGTAATGTTCAGGGTTCCTCTCTATAACAGTGTCAACTACTTTCATGGAGTAAGCATCTTGCTCCACATCTTCAAGCTCTACTTCTATGATATCTCAGAAAAAGGCTGCCCCACGGGGTTGTTCAATGAATAGACCAGAACTGGTATTCATGAAAGGATCATTCTCTTGGTCTATTTCTCAAGCGGGGAATATGTTGATATATGACTCATCAGGTTGAATTATAGCCTTAGACCTTGTGTAAGGGCCTTCATGAGGTGTTTGAGACATAGTGTGGTCCAGGTTTTGTAACTAAAACAAGTGATATAAAGCAAACAAGGAAGAAGATCCTTTCTGAAGAAGTCTGAGTTATGTTTTGGACAAGGGTAATTCTAAAGACACATTTTGATATATCTTGATCTCAAAGTGGTGATGATAAAAAGATAAGATTTTCTAACCTTTGCCTTGGACAAAGTCATTTTGATAAAGATGATGATGTTTGATATGATGAAATCAAGGTATTTTGAGTCTGAGCTTTCGAACTAACAATGTTTTTGACAATAATCGTGCTTTACAAAGAAGGGATAATCTTTAATGTTTAGAGATTCACATAATCTTCTTCGCATTTTCCTGGGATAGACACTAGTTTTGGACACAAAATGAAGAATTCTTTCAAGGTTTTCAGGTCAAAATAGGAATAAAGTATCTCTAGTCAATTGTGGTACAACTCCACCGATTGAAGCAAAGTAAATGGTCGATTGTGGTAGTTTATCACCGATTGTGGTAATAAACATGATGATTGTGGCAATAAACAAGTTAATTGTGGCAAACTTCCTTTAATTGCAGCACAATGTGGGCAATTGCGGTAAAAGAGGAACAGTCTCAAAAAGACTAAGAGATGGGTATCACTGCTTAACAATTTTGATATTTTTACAACAATGCTTCTGATTTGCAAGATAGTTGACATTGACAACCCTAGACTTTAACATGTTTGACTCATTTTGATAGTTTGGATGTTTTGTTTTGCATTTTCAGAAACTGATCAAAGGAACAAGCACGACAGACACTGTGTTTTGAAGAATGAAGACTAAAAATGTGTATGTTCTACAACTTTTTCAAGTTGCAAGGTTATCATGAGGTCTCAACAATGAACACTCAGATTAATCTAGGTCAATGGCTTCAGAATACAATGTTATAGGCCCAATACTTGAATGTTTGTTAGCTCACATAAAAATTGTCATGCTACTAGGACACGAAGGTCCACGACGTAGGTGCCCGTGTTTTTTCCATTTACAGGTATTGTTTCCATAGAGTAAAGATCTCTTTCACTACACATACCGTGGGACACATATGTTGGGAATCTTGGGGGGAAATTCTGCAACCCCTTGCACTATAATAAGGTACCTGTTTGGAGGTAAAATGAGTTGGCCTCTAATTAATCAGGGTTGTAGTAAGGGTCTGTGGTGTCTCTCCAATCATTTTATACATGCGTGACCCACTTAAGAGCCTAATTGATCACGCTCACTCCTTAGGGATATTCACCCAATCCATACTATCACCAACATGCCTCGCTTGAGCTTGGCTAGATAAGATGGAACTTTGGTTCGCACCTTTCTTATATATTGATTAGAAGGATTACCGGTTTAAGGTCATTCTCTAAGGAAGAAGTGCATTCCCCGGACAGGCCTTTCTAAAAAAGTATAAAGGTTTGTAATCTAAAAGTATGTGCAAGTGCACCCAAAACTTAAGACACAAGGTAAATTGACTAAGCTCCAAAGTTTGAAATGTGAACTAAGCTACACCACCATACAAGCACCAGTGTTCAATTTTAAGCCCAAAAGTAGGTGTTGATTGCTTGTTCAATTTCAATGCACCAATTTGAGAGATTTTTTGCCTTTGTTCAATTTTAGCTCCCACGTCAATTTTAAGCCCAAATCTGAAATGTGAGATGTGATATGTTTGGCAAGCACTATTCTTTTTAAACCCAAATCGAATAGTGAATTCCTTTTAGTTTGCTTTGTTTAGATAGATTAGTATCAAAAAGGATTCTTGGAAAATGAGAGTATATGTAACTTTGAAACAAGGAATGATTTATACTCACAATAACTTACCCTTCTCTGTTCTCGGTGATTTGCCCGGTCCTACACAGAAAACCAGAAAATGTCAATTTAGAAATAAATGGATAGAAGATTTGGATTTGATATGCAATATTTCTTATGATTGTGGTAAAGTACTGGCAATTGCGGCAAAGATCTGGCGATTGCGACAAAGCACTGGCAACTGTGGAGAAGCACTATCAATTACGACATGGATAAGGCAATTATGACAAAATAATGATGATTGCGGCATGGATTGGGCAATTGCAGCAAAGAACTAGAAGAAAGAAGACAGAAGATGACAGAATAATAATGCGAAAGCCTGCAATCAATTGTTGTATTAAACCAGTCGATTGTGGCATAGTTTTGTCGATTGCAGCAAAATACCAGCAATTGTAAAATAACACAGATATAAAAAAAAAATAGATTTTCAGATTTGCGACCGTACGGCCATGGTTGATCAATCATGTTTGTCATCTGCAAGAGATATTTGGGCTATTTGATTCACGTCGGGTTCACCAAAATGTATGCCTCCTTTCGTGATCCGTGATTCCCAAGATTTCCAAAGGCAAGGGTTAGTAGCAAAGGTTTCAAAAATGATATAAATCCAAGCACACAATAACTACTAAAATGAATAACCTAAAAAGCAATCAATAAAATGTACAAGCAAGAAAAAGGAAAATAAATCAATGCAAACCCCACGATGCTTGAAGCTTCTATTGTTTCTCTCTAATTCTTCTGAAATGATGTTCTTGATGCTCAGTTTTGGCGGGGCAGCGTCTATGACTTGAGAAGCATTGAGAATTTGCTAATTGAAATGGGTGTGTGATCGCAAGATGGCTTGAATGCTAGAACCAAACTGACATAGTAATGACGCACGAGAGCTTAAAATCCTAGATCCTTCAAATGGTTATGAAGGGTTTATTATATAGGAATTGGTGATGATATGAATGGTTGAGATCAATCCTAGAGATAGGGAGATGAATGGTTGAGATTAAAAGGAATTGGAGAAGCCAGCAGTGAACTCCACCTCTTCATTTAGTAAAGAAGAGATAAAGCTTGGTTGACTGAAGAGTTAATGGTGAGTTACCTTTTTGAACTAAAGAGGTGGGTGAAGTTACCCATGTGGACTGAAGAGATGGGTGGAGTAACCCATGTGAGCTGATTGGAAGTATCTCTTTGAAGATAAATGAATATTTAATTCATTTATTTAAGTAATGTTTTCAACATGTGAGATAATTGAATTCTTTTTTATTTAGAATTTCTTTATTGAATGAAATTAAATTAATTTAATTGAAATTAATTTAATTGGAAGAATTTAATTAGTAAGTTTAAATATTTGAATTTAAACTATAGGAAATTGAGTTTAATTAATTAATTAATTGTAATTAATCAATTAAGGTTAATTAATTAAATAAAATTAATTATTTAATTAATTTTGGAAATTTGATTAGATGATTTGGGGAATGAATTTAGAAGAAAATAGATAATTAATTAATGATTAAAAACTCTTAATTAATAGATGAAAATTAGTGTTTTTAATGTAAAGTTGCAAGCCTGTCCATTTTCGGGTGTCTACAGTATGGAGGATTCTCGAAAGGATTCAATGCATTGACATTATATGAATAGATTTTGAATAGGGCTCACTAAAGTAGACTTGATTAGGAATGGAGCATAGAGTGGCATTGGATCTAGGATTGTTGAATTCTTAGAAGGGACTTATATAAAGGGATGTATTATCTTGTATTTGTATTGAGGATAGCCCTTGGGGTAAAATTTAAATGTGTCATCATTGCAATAATTTTTTGATGGAGATGGTGTGGATTCTTGTTGTAAATATTTAGGAGATGAAATAATTATGGGAGATATGCAGGTTGCTTGTCGGACATTGCAAGACATAGGTAGAAATTGAGATCATGTTTGGGAATAGTGCCTTGACATATGCCTAAATCCTCATTAGATGAATTATTGGTATGTTCTTCAATAGTGATGTCACCTTGATCAATAAGACCTTGGATGATATTTTTTAATTTTGAGAAATTTTAATTTTTACATCCTATGGTATTCATAGAATTTGTTGTCATTCCACCCAGATGGTTTAAAATATCCAAGATCATAATGTATTTATTTTGGAAGTATGATGACATTTGATTTCAAAAGATTCTTTAAATTTCACTCACATGGTTCCCCCAATGGTGTGTGTTTGTATTTTGGTGCTTAGAGATTTTTTTTTATGGGCTTTTTTGTTTGGAAAAACATGGGAGTCGATTTTATGTTTTTTTCTTTGTGATCATGTGTATGACATATAAAGTCTCTAGATATGCAAAGATGAAGTTATTGCTATGTTTCTAGGATTTTTTTGGATGGTAATGACAATTCAATTAGAAAATAAAAATTTATCCTATGTTTTTGGAAATTTTTATTCTTGGGAATGATAATGACAATGTAACTAAGGAAAAAAATGGACCCTATGTTTTTGGAATTTTTTATTTTGAAAAGATTGGAATAAAAACCTATGAGTTTTAACCTAAGTGATTGAAAGGTGAACCTAGACCTCAAAGACAAAATCATGGGGGCGGAGACTGATAAAAGTATTACCTATTTCAAGACTATTAAGTTGTGAATTTGACTTGTTAGTGATATTCTTTTCATTTCAGTATTTATTTGGTTAAGTTGAAATCTGATAAGTTTAATTTTAAAGTGTTGTAATACTGATTCACCCCCCTCTCACTATTACTTAATCCCAACAATTGGTATAAGAGATTTTGGCCCTTGGAGAGAAATTTTAACAGCTTAAGGGAGATCAAGATGGATTATGAAATTTTGGAAGAAAATTTTGAAGCAGTAATAGAAGATCTTGATAAGGCTAAAGAAGAAAATGGTGACTTGAAATTCAAATTGAGAAGAGTAGGAGGTTTCATAAAGAAACTTAAGAAACAACTTGAACTATCCAGGAGTCAGAGACAAGATCTTATGGAGAAGATAAAAGAATATTTAGACAGTGATACATCAGATCAGATAAAACAACTTGAAAAAGAGAAAGCTGCTTTAAAGAATGATCAGGAAACTACTTCTATTTGTACGCCTTTTTTCATGATTCGTGGTTCCCAAGCTTTCCAAAGGTGAGGGTTAGTAGCAAAGGTTTTACAAATGATATAAATCCAATACACAGATACTACTAAAATGAATAACTTGAAGCATAACCAATAAAATGTACAAGAAAAGAAATGAATGCAAACCCCAAAGTGCTTGAAGTTTCTATTGTCTCTCTCTACTCCTTCCGAAACATTTCTTTTGATGCTCAATATTGGTGTGGGCGGCGTCTATGACTTGAGAAGTGTCAAGAATGTGTTAATTGAAATGTGTGTGTGATTGCAAGATGGCTTGAATGTAAGAACCAAACTAACATAGTAATGGCGCACAAGATCTTGAAATCATGGATCCTTGAAATGGTTATGAAGGGTTTATTATATAGGAATTGGGGATGAAATAAATGGTTGAGATCAATCCCAGAGATAGGGAGATGAACGGTTGAGATCAAAGGGAACTAGAGAAGCCATCAGTAAACTCCACCTCTTCAACTTGTAAAGAGGAGATAGAGTTTGGTTGACTGAAGATCTAATTGTGAGTTACCTTTTTGAATTGAAGAGGTGGGTGAAATTACCCATGTGGACTGGAGAGGTGGGTGAAGTTACCCTTGTGGACTGGAGAGGTGGGTGGAGTAACCCATGTGATCTAATTGGAGTTATCTCTTTGAAGATAAATGAATATTTAATTCATTTATTTAATTAAAGTTTTCAACATGTGAGATAATTGAATTCTTTTTTATTTAGAATTGCTTTATTGAATGAAATTAAATTAATTTAATTGGAAGAATTTAATTAGTAAGTTTAAATATTTGAATTTAAACTATAGGAAATTGAGTTTAACTAATTAATTAATGGTAATTAATCAATTAAGGTTAATTAATTAAATAAAATTAATTATTTAATTAATTAATTTTGGGAATTTGATTAGATGATTTGGGGAATGAATTTAGAGGAAAATAGATTATTAATTAATGATAAAAAACCATTAATTAATAGATGAAAATTAGTTTTTTTAATGTAAAGTCGCAAGCCTGTCCATTTTCGGGTGTCTACACTATTTAGATGGATAAAGAAATTCAAAGAGAAAAAGATGAAAGAACCAAAGTCGACGAAATCTTAAAGAATGCAAATGTTCAGATGAGAAAAATGCAGATTAAAATTGATGACTACAAAACCAAGTATCATGAAATAGAAAAATACAATCAAATCATAAAAGGAGAACTTGTTGAGGCTAAGAAACACATTGAAAAACTTCATATGAGTAGTGACAAGATATATGAGAAGAGAGAGAGACATAAACCTAAAGGAGACATTAATTGAGTTGGCTTTAGTGAAGCTAAATTTGCTAAGGCTCGTAGAGAATAATATGAAGTGAATATTGATGCAGAAAGACCTATTCATGAAGAACCTATAAAGAAAATCAGACCTTTCAAAGGAAGATGCTTTGGATGCAACAAAGTTGGACACATGAAGAGAGACTGCTAAGGTAAAATTCCTTACAAACCCTTTTCTAGTTATTGTTTCAATTGCTATGAATATGGACACAAGAAGATAGAATGCAAGAAACCCGATCAATCAAGAACCAAGAAATATTACATTAGATAAGAAACAACAGCTAAGATCCCATTTTACAAGTGAAATAACTTTGGTCACATTGCAAAGTATTGTAAGTTGCAGATTAATTAGAATAAACCACCTCCTACATGCTACAAATGTAATAATCTAGGACAACCAATTTTTGCAGATATAATGGAACAGTGAACAAAAGTGGACATCCACCTATTGTTGTGAAGAAGAATATTGGTGATACTAGTAGGAGTCTTGCAGAGTACATGAATGAATTTAACCATTATTTCAAATTCAAAGATGTAAACAGTGGTAAGGTATAGAAGGTAAAGGAATCAAGTGACGAAAAGGGTCAAGGAGACTCAGTAGATGCTACTGAGTCTTCGCCTAATGTTAAAATTGCTACATAAACCTAGATAGTCAAGCATGGCCTTAGGGGGAGCATTGAAGAGCTACATCAGAAAACTATCCAGCCCATGTTTATGTGGAATAAGCTCTTGAGATCTTAGGGAGAGTATGTTTGAATGTTATGGGACATATATCTATGATCGCAGAGCTTTACAACCTATATCCTATGATTTCCAGATTGTTATTCGACTGGATCATTTGCAGAGATGATTTCATTGGGGACTGTGTCATTTCTTTATGCAGTGAAGTATAAGGATATCTAAAAGAACCTATCTATTCACCATTCAAGAAGAAGAGTTGAATCAGAGAAGTGATTTGTACAAAAAGACTAAATAAGCTAGGGAATTGAATGATTAACAAGAAGGAATTCACAGATTTAGTAATCAAAAGGCATTTAGACCACTTGTGAACTTGTGAATATGGATAAACCTTTGATCTTTGATGTTAATAAATGACCTAGATACAAGTTTAAGAGGCACCCTTTTAAATCCACTAAGGATGACCCTGAAGGCAGTTTTTCTCAAATGCCCTATGGATTTCTACACATAGAGGATATTAGGGCATATATCCATTGCAAGTATGAGTCTCTGGGAGACTTTGAGATCTTCCTTGAAATGAAGGACATGATCAAAGAGGATGGAAAGTGGAAGGATGAGCTCGCTCATCTTGAGAATCTAAGTTTAATAAAAATGGCAGAATTACATGAGTTTGACAAAGAAGAATGGTTCAAGATCCTATTGATCAGAGTACAAGACCAATTCATTTGGATCGGTGAGAAACCTGTAAAGATTTGTAGTGAGTTGATCCATGACATTACTGGTCTGGATAACTCTAGATTCATCCTTGTTGTAGAGAAGAATACCAAGAAAATAGTGGAAATCCTAACCCACTCTAAATGGGATAAATAGGAAATGATAGTGGCTGACATCTCCTAGAAAGATGTGATACAAGTTGCAACAATACTAGGGTAAAAACTTCATTATAGAAGCCGAAAAAAATTAGTATTTGCTGGTGTTACAATGATGGCATATAAGATGGTAAAGGGGAACGTGAACTATAACCTATGCAAAGTCCTTGCATAGTAATTCATGGAAAATGTGAAGAAGATAAAAAGAGATAGGACCAAGGCATTCAGATTTGGATCCTTTATAATACACATGTACATACACATTGTGCATAAATTCCTTGGTATACACCCAAGAGCTTGGAAATATAATGAACCCACTGGCCTACAAGTATCAAATAGTTACAGAAGATAGAACAACACATGGGTAGATGGAGAACTATTTGAAATAATCAAAATCCTGCATAGAGAAATGAAACTAAGAGTGAGGATACGAGAGGAAATAGTAGAGAAGTACAAGGAAACAATCTATTTCATGGTTGAAATTGGTTGTGTGTGTGTGTGTGTTTTGAGGTTGTTGACACGAGGACAAAATGGTGTTACCCTATGGGGTATGAAGTAAGAAAAGAGGTATTGACTATGAAGGTTGATCATATGTTATCTTCAGTAATAGATTCATCAAAGGGAAGATGGGGCACTTATGAGGAAAAATCCTCTAAGATCAAAGAGGAACAGACAAGAATATCTAGGAGATAGAAAATTGAAAATGGTGTAGATGATCTAGAAGGTAAGGCTGGTATTACTAAAGAAGAGATGAAGGAAATAAGGAGAAAGATTACTGAAAGGGCATCTGGAGTGGCGAGCTCTACTCCTACAGCGCTTCCACCTCTAAAAATAGAGAAGACTTCTAGTCCACCCCCTACTATTGCAGAAGTACCTATAGAGTCATCACAGACTATGAAGGTAGAAGATACTCCTACAAAGATGTAGTGTCACTCCAACCCTATCATTGCAAAAAAATTAATATGGCCTATGACCCTGGATTGCAAGCGAAATGAAGTAAGTATACTTGATACTAAATACTCGTTAATGTCACTAGAAACATGTGCTAGCATTAAGTGAAATA
>MU224334.1:7786851-7804326 GCA_018584345.1 Thuja plicata
TCTCTCTCTCTCTCTCTCTCTCTCTCTCTCTCTCTCTCTCTCTCTCTCTCTTTTCACTTATCGTATTTGGATATGTTATATCATTCATTTGTATGTACCCAAAGATGCATGTCCTATGAAATGTGATCTTGTGTAATCGACCCTCGATATGAAGAAAATATAAATGTACGTATCAAGGAGATTCTTAGTAGTAGTTTACATGTGTCGGTGTTGGTACCAAACATTCTTGTTATGTTTCTTTCCTTTATCTCTTATATAGCTTAAGGTTATCATAGGCATACTTCAATTGGTGTTATAAAATGACCTTAGTGGTTCTTATGTAGGCTTGGAGTGTGATTTAGTCTCCTCCACTTGGATGCTATGACTTATTGTTAGCTTGGCCTCTTGTAGCTCATTAAAAATTGTCTGAGTTATTGTTGAACAATATAGAATCTATATTGAATTTCTCTAGATATATTATCATAAATTCTCTCAAATCTATATCTTATTAATTTGGCATCCAAGTGAAAATATATTAGCATTCATTCATACTCCCTAACATATACCACATTTGATTTCTAAAGTGATTTGTCCCCCATTAGGGCATGCCTAGTATGAGTTGGTTTAAGTTTTGTAAACCCGGACTACGATGTCTCTGCAAGCTACGTAGGCAATGTCATCTACGATGAGCCCCCGAGGTATTAGGTCTGGCCCTTAGGTCTTGTACATTTGAGTTCTTCCTTGATCTTGCCACCCCTTTCCAATATTTTACATAGTTTGCATCTCTTTTTGAAACTAGCTTTAAATACCTTATGATTGATTTAGCTAAGTTATTTATGTAGCTTATCTTATGATGTTGTATGAAATCAACTATGAATTTTATATCATGCATCTAGTTGTGTAGCCATATATATGAGTGCGGGAAATAGAGAGGAAAGTAGAATATGATACACAGGCAAGAAAGAGAAATGCAGGTATGCAGTTTCAAGTCATGTTGGTTATTGAACATCATAATAAGATTTAGTGATCTAAGTATATTTATTATCATTTTAGATTCCAGTTAAATGATATAACAAATAGGTTCACACTATGTTTCTTTAATTAATATAGTATGTCATTGTTTAAAAAAAATATTGCAAATTAGATATGTTCAAAGTAGAAGAAATATTTTATTTAATGTCAAATCTAGTGTTTGAATTTTGGGCATTAAAAAGAGGACAAGGTCCTCCAAACAAATTTCCCCACCTAAAAACTAGAGGACATAAGAAAAAAAGAAGTCATATGTAGAGAAAAATGAAGAAGAGAAGAAGAAAAGGGGAGAAGAGAAGAAGAAGAAGGAAGAAAAGAAGAAAGATGAAGAGGAGAAGAAGAAAGAAGCGGAAGAGAAGAAAGCACAAGATAAACCCGTGAACAGAAAACATTGGAAACCTGACATAAGAATGTTAGAGAAAATAATTGTAGACCAAGGCAAGATAAATCAAGTGAGAAAATTTTATGATAGGTATGATTCAAATGATCAAATTATTATAGAATAAATTGTGATAAAGAATGTGATGGCTTTCAAGAAGAACCGAATTGAGATGGTTAGAAGTATTCCTAAGGAACTGTATGATAATATTGAGATAAGAAAACAACTAGCACTACAAGAAGATGAAAAAATTAGAGTAAAATCGATTGGGAACATACTACCAGTAATATTGTTTGATGAGAATGAAAGGATACTAAATGCACTATGATGTAGGGGCATATGAGGTTCTTGGAAAATATATTACAATCATGTTTTTGGTTTCTTTGGTGCTTGATTGTTGGTGAAGTGTTGCACAATTTATTTTTTGGTCGAGGGGCTCGGTCATTGAAGAACTCAGAAAAATCTGGTGCTCATCGATGTCGGAGGAGTTGAGTCATTGTAGGGCTTGACACATACTACTTCTTACAATGTGTTGGTTCCTCAACATGTATTTTGGCTCGACAATTCTTGATGGATCTCGATCATCACACTTTCTTGGTGATGCTTGTTGGTTTGTTGATGCTCGGATGGTGTTTTCTAGCACTCAGCAGTTTCGCTTGCGGACTGGTGTTCTTTTAGATTTGGGAGGCTGACTTGGTGCATTTAATATGTGAAGTATGTGATCATGATTTGGATCAATTGAGGGGATGTGTGTGGACCTATTTGGCTCTAGGATCTTTATGCTATTCATATTTGGTGGATTGTAATGGTTGATTGGGTCATTTAATATTGGCAACTGGACAACTTGTGACCGTGCTAGTATTTAAGGAGGTCTGGGTTAGAGTTGTGGTATATAGTTGTAAGTGGGTGGATAGAAACAACATATTTCTTGGAGGCTTGTGAGCACAAGTTTAGATCTGGTTTTCTTCCACTTAACTATAGAGTAGAGCTAGTGGCTAAGGCTTAGGAACAAGGAGATTGCTTGGAGGCATGTGTGCACAACTTCATATCTTGCTGGATGTTTCTACCAGATTTTTGTGGCATGTTGTTATAGATCTAGCTAACTAGGGTTAGGATTGATTTTTATCTTGAGGGATCTTGCAGAACTATTATTTTCTTTGTAATTGGTCATAACTGGGAAGGCCTTACAGCCAGGCACATTGCATGTAATTAGTTGTTTTCTTAGTAAGATTCAGATTGTTATCAGATCTTGGTTTCCTATTGTGATTCCATTGTGTGGATGTTTTGTTGGGGGCTTGGACATCTCCTTTAGGGATTCTACCTACCCTACACTATGTTAGGTGGTATCAGAGCTTGAATTTCTTGAGTGTGTGGACAGATTGCTGAAGGTGAGGTAGTTTGCACCAAGACCTTGGGTTGGTGAAGTCTATCAGGGAAAAGTTTGATCTTTTGGTAGAGTTTTCTTTCTGGAGTCCTAAATATTTTTTGTGAGGTGGTAGATCATGGTTATGACTTACAATTGCAGAGGAATTGCAAATTGATCTTGATATGGATCAATGATTATGCAGATGGAAGGTTGGTCTTGTTGAGTGAAGGTTGGATCTAGTTGTAGATTTTTTGGAGAGGGTTTGTGAAGACCTTGGAAGATCCCTCCAAGAAGATTGGACCCTAGGGAGATTGCACATCTCTGTAAGGTATTTGAGAAGAATTTTTCTCGGTTGGAAGCTAGTTTTACCGATCAAGTTAAGGAAGGAATGGTTGAGTTTTGTAGAAGTATCTGGAGCTGGAGTCTACTTATCCAGAAGTGAGTTGTCTGGCCAGTTAGAAGACTTGTTCAAGAGAGAAGGGGGTGTGACAAGGTTGAGGTGGAGGTTGGTTTTTTTGATCATTCTTTGGAGTCTGATGCAAAACCTATAGAGAAACTTGTGTTTATTGCTGAGGAGATTCCTGACCTTGTTTATGCTAGAATGGAAATTTATTTTCATGTTCAATTGGTTGTGTCTGACATGGAAATTATAGAGCACCTATTCATAGATAATTAGGATGTTGTGGGTGATTATTTACATGTTGCAAAGCATCTTGTTATGATAAATGAGATCGTTGGTGTTGTGAGTTTTGCTTGTGTTGAGGAGAAAGTTGATTTTTTTGTTGGAAAGGTGGTTGGATTTCATACTCAGATGGCTGGATCTGATCTAGAAATTGCAGAGCATCTTGTTGTTGATGATGAGATTGTTGATGAAGAGGAAGAGTTACCTTTGTCTAAGGGAATTTATGCTGATTTTTTTCTAGTTGGTATGAGATTGTGGATGAGACTAGTGAAGATGGTGGACATCTTTATATGTTTCTTGTTGATAAGCTTGAGTGCTTTGATGAGGTTACTGTTGGTGATAGTGATGTTGGAGAGATGCAAACTGACTTGGTTTGGTTGGATGTTCTAGTGTGGAAGTTGTTGTTCTTAATCTTGAGGTGTGGAGATCGATGGTTAAGATGAGGTGGTGGATTCATGATTTGCTTCTAGAGTCTAAGTGTGGGACACACTTCTTTTTTTACCCCAGGTGTCTAATGCAAGGGCATCTGAGGTTCTTGGAAAAAAATTTGCAATCAGATTTTCGGTTTCTTTGGTGCTTGGTGCTTCGTGAAGTGTTTCTCGGTTGTTGTGTTGGCTCAGGGGATCAGTCGCTGAAGAACTCGGCATAGTCTGGTGCTTGGTGATGTTTGAGGATCTTGGTCATTGTAGGGCTCGGCACATACTAGTGCTTGACATGTGTCAGTTTCTCTGTATGTATTGTGGCTCTACAATTCTTGAGGGAGCTTGATCGTCACACTTGCTTGGCGATGCTTGTTGGTTTTTTGATGCTTGGTTGGTGGTTGCTAGAACTTGGTAGTTTGGCTTGTCGACTAGTGTCCTTGTGGATCTGGGAGGTTGACTTCATGCATTTAATATGTGAAGTGTGTGATCATGATGTGGATCAATTATGGGGATGTGCGTGGACCTATTTGGGTCTTGAATATTTATCCTATATGCATTTAAAGGATTGTAATAGTTGACTGGTTCATTTAATATTGGCAACAGGCTGACTTATGGTCATGCTAGTATTTAAGGAGGTCTGGGGTAGAGTTGGGATATATATTTGTAATTAGGTAGATAGAAACAAAAGATTTCTTGGAGGCTTATAAGCACAAGTTCAGATCTAGTTTTCTTCCACTTGGCTATAGAGAAGAGCTAGTGGCTGAGGCTTAGGAACAAGGAGATTTCTTGGAGGCCTGTGTGCACAAGTTCATATCTTGTTGGATGTTTCTACCAAATTGTTGTGGCCTATTGTTATAGATATGGATAGCTAGGGTTAGGGTTTAGTTGGATCTTGATGGATCTTTTAGAATTTTTATTTTCTATGTAATTGGTCGTAACTGGGAAGGCCTTACAGAACAACACATTGCATGTAATCAGTTATTTTATGAATAATATTCAGATTGTTATAAGATCTTGGTTTCCTATTGTGATTCCATTATGTGGTTGTTTAGCTGGGGGCTTGGACATCTCCTTTGGGGATTCTCCCTGCCCTGTGCTACTTTACACTAAAACCCTACTGTGAGTTAAGTCTAGATTTATAAAGGTAATGGGAAGGAAGTATGATGATGTTATTGACGATACACACAAGGCCATTGACAAAATATTAATGGAAACTGAACTAAAGAAATCCTCACCTCCTAAACCTAAGGCTACTAAACCTAAAACTATCCTAAGGGGAGAGTCCTCCAAGCCTACAATAATCAACATTGATTCACCTAAGGATGTAGAAGATGACAGCCAGTTTGTCAGTACTGTAAAGAAACCTGCTTTCTTTATTGTTGGTCTGTCTTTTGTTTTGAACACCTCCTTGGATACTAATGACCCTTTTGAAGGGAATACTAACATTATGCCTGAGATTTATATTAATGATCATGATAAGGAAAAAGAAAAATCTACTGAGGAAGAGCCCTTTAAGATTCAAGAGCAAGCAAGCATCATTGAGGTTGTGAAGGAACCAGAAAACAAGATTGAAATGAAGCAAGAAACAATGACAGATGTTTCTTCAGTCTTATTGTTGGGAAGCACAGAGAAAAAATTGAGTCTAGATGTGGAGAGTATGGATGAAGATGATCTGATGAAGCTATCTTACATCACATTTGCAAAAGCAAAGGAAAGATTAGAACAAAAAATAGAGAAGTCAAGGGTATTGGAAAGGGAAGTTGACACCTTCAAAAAACCTTACCTATAGATTTTACTTTCCAAGGAAAGGACATTGCAAAGAAATTGAACAAGGCATTGGATGACTTTGACAGTCACTATGAGTCCTTAGAGAAGATTACAGAGTAAAAAGAAGAATATAAATACATAGAAAAGAAGTTAGAGGAATTATGAAAGTTTATTTCATGGGACTTGGGCATATTGGCCAAAACAATTTCTGAAGCAAAGGGTTGTGTGACACATGGAAGGAAGTTATATAGTTACTATATAAACCCTATTAGACACCTTCAGAACATTGAGGACATTATAGAAAATGATAGGTAGACTCAAGATAAGATGGTGCACAGTTGTGAGACCTACTCACACACTATAATAGAGTTAGATAAAGAAGTGTCCAAACTAATGGACAATTTGAGTGAGTGTGTTGGAGATAGAGAAAGGGAGAGTTATGGGAAGATTTGGTATGCTAAACAGTTTGATTACTCCTAATCTATCAATTCTTGAGATACACCTTTCGAAAATGGAGAAGACAACACAAGATCTCATTGAGAACATGCCTACTGAGTTGAAGGGAGAAGAGACATCTTCTTTTGCGCTGAATGGACTGATCCATGTGAGTCATATTTTGGTGAAGACGTAGATAGAAGAAGTAAATATTTTGGAAAGCTTACATCCACCGACTTATAAAAAACACTAGATCGGAGATATGAATGATCCAGATCATCTTAGGTAAGATATAATATATCTAGAAACTCATAAAACATTTTCCTCTGGCCGCTTTGGCTTTCTCATCGATTTTACCTTGGTAATTGCACCATTTCAAAAACCTTGTTTGACCAAAAGAAACTTCCTGAAGAAGCCTCCTCAAACGTATACCTTGATCAATGTGATGTTAAGAGAGTCCCAAAAATCATGTAACTAGATTTCTACTTTAAAAAAATTATCACCGATCCTCTTGCCACATTGAATTCCATCACCGATCTACAAATCTTCATAGCCTGTTCAAGAAATTTGTCTTGTTTACCTATTCATTTTGTTAACACCGCTTCCATTCAATTAAACTAGTTACACCGATTAACATAATGATTCATGCTCATACATATAGTATTGTATATGGTAAATTTGGCCTTGTTAACTCACCATACACTTCAACATAGTCCTTCTTCACCAAATACACACAAGATTGAATATGAGATTATTCATCCTACCTGTCTGTATGATTCGACCTGTTGCCTTCAATCTAGACAGGGTTTTTGAAATAGCTCTCAGAACGAGAGTCTCACAACCATAGACCAATCTAGGAATGAAGGATTTTTCTCCATGAATGCAATGAAATGCAAGATTATTCTAATAATTGAAAGATGCAATATTAATCTAAGACATGATTTCAATGCAATTATTCTAGAAATTGAAATTATTCTATTGCAAATGAAATCTTTTAACTAGAAATGAGATGATAAAAATGTAGAAACAATTTAGTAGTCTAACAATGCATATTTTCTCTAGGGGTTTTGAATGAGGAATGAGAGTTCTTTTATAGACTCAGAGGTGATCATAATAGAAACTTTCCTCTTTGAAATAAAAAATATAGAAAAGCCAGTTTTAAATTACAAAGCTTTATTTAAAAGAAAACAATTAAATTGTTTTCCCTTTGCTTTAACTATTTTTTTTCTTTGATTTTAACTGTTTTATTTGATTTAATTGTTTTCTTTCTCTTTAAAGCATAATTAATTCAAAGATTCTATTTATGAACTGAAGATAAGATTTTGAGAGAATATCTAATTAATTAAATAAATATGACCTCATAAATGTGTTTTTCTCAATTATCTGAATAATTAAATTTAATTATTGAAATGAGGATATTTATTTAATAATTAAATCTTCTTTAATAATTAAATCTTATTTAATTCATTTTTATGTGTTTTAGCAAAAGGGGTGAATTTAATTTAATTAAAGTGCTAGGACTTTATAATTAAATTAATTCAATCATAGAGTTTGTTTAGCTAATTGATATTTAGGAATTAAACATAATGTATGATTAATGCATATTTAGGATTTTCTGCATTTGACACTTAGGTCAAGTAGAGTCAATCAAAACTCAGAATTGTCTAGTACAATAGGACTTTGATGATTTAGAAGAATGACAAATGCAACAAAATTGGTTAGGGTTGCAAGATGCCAATTTTGGGGTGTTACATTTTGCCCCTCTTTGAATTGATGTGCAAGCAGTGCATTGATTCAAAGAATAGTCTGACGCCTGAAGCACAGAAAAATAGATTTGAACATTGATTGATGCAAAGATCGATTGATGAAGATTTCAAAGCCATCTCCAGGATAGAGCTTGACTCTCCAAATTCTAGGTTAGGTTGTCAAGACATCGGTCAAATAGAGTTTTCGAGGATCATCTCCAGAATGAAGCTTGATCCCTAGGGATCCGGGTTAGGTTGCCCCGATACCTAATAGGTTAAGATTTTGAGAATCAACTGCAGAATGGAGCTTGATCCTCAGAGATCCAGGTTAGAATGCCCTGATACCTAATACATTTGATATCTTTCACAAGGTTGTCCCCAAAACAAGGCTCAACCTTCAGGAGTCAGGGTTAGATTGCCCCGATACCTATCCAACAAGATAATCAATAGAGATTATAGGACTATCTCCAGAATGAAGCTTAGTCCCCCCTAATATCTAGGTTAGGTTGCCAAGACACTGGTTAGATTGACATCTTTCACAAGGCTATCCCCAAAACAAGGCTTAACCTTTAGAAGTCAGGGTTAGATTGCCCTGATACTTGTCTCAAAAGATAGTCAATAGAGATTCACAATCATCTCCAGAGCAGAGCCTAATTTTCAAGAGTTAGGGTTAGAATGCCCCAATTCCCAATAGATGAGTTTTCGAGAATCATCTCCAGAATGAAGTTTGATCCTCAAGAACCTAAATTAGATTGCTCAGACACTTAATAGATTGAGATTTTGAGAACCATCTCTAGAACGAAGCTTGATCCTCAGGGATCCGGGTTAGATTGCCTTGATACCTAATAGATTTGATAAGATGTAAGGAACCAAGATGTCCTTATTGATTATGGAGTATCCAGTTTTGACTATGAAGTACGAAAAAATGAACATGCCCCAAGTGATGAGATGCCCTTAGCAATGAGGAATTTTTGAAAATTAGATCAGATTGATTTGACTAGATTCAATGATGTAATCATCCTGCCCCCTCGGGAGTGAAATGGAAAGATGACACATCATAATGATTATGGAGAGTGAAAAATCACAGATAGATGTTGAATCAGAGATCAGGAAGAACTTAGAACAGATTACGAAAGAATTTGGAAGATTCAAAATCAAGTTTGAGCGATTGCAAGGTCCAATTGACCAAGTTTGACTAGGGTTGAACAAAGTTGACTAGAGTTGACTTTTGAGGTAAAAAGTTAAAGATTTGAGAAAGTGATGATAAGATGAGATTCTAACAAGAAAACGATGTTAGAAAGTCGACTGCACAAGCATCTGATCACGTCACTCCCAAAAAATTTAAAATGCCATTTTGAACTATATAGAAGTGTCATATTTCGATTTCGATCATGATAATTGATTTAGAGTGGTCAAATTAGGTAATGGTGAAGTTTTCATACAAAATAGAGCACTTTGAAAAATTAGGTCAAAACCTTTATAAGGATAAAAAGGTCATTTTCAAATCATTTCAACCTTTTGTCTTTTACAAATTGAGCTCTAAGCAAAAATGGTGGTCCCCTACAGCACACATCGATTCAAGCAATCTCGGAGGCACAGTCGGCCGGCAGCGTATGAACCTCCAGTAAGTGGTCGATAAAATTCTCTGCATTTCAAATTTTACCAGTTTTAGTCAATTTTTGCATTGCTTGCCGTGTTTTTAGGAAACGGTCTGCGGGTTTTCATGCGAAGAAGTAGTTTCTTCACACGACTCGTAGGGAAATCTCGCACGACAAAACTCCTTTTCGCGCCATGAGGTGGGAATTATCATGTGGGAGAGTACCCATGTTCATGCGAGAAACCCATCCATAGGATGTTTTCTTGCATGACAAGTCATAAAAGTTCACATGAACATCAAGTATCACGTGACCCGAAAAACTTCTTCGTGTGAAAGAGTACTTTGTCATGCAAAAATCTGCTTCTTCACATGGGAAAAAATGAACAATTAGAACATGAAATCAATCTGTGTTGCGTCCAATATCATTTGCATCAGCATTTTCACTGTCTGTAGAATGTCTTGAATGCTTTGATTATCTCAGATTATTGATCATGTACTGTTGTTTACATGTCTTGTAGGTTGACTTTCCAGACATTGCCTTCAGATCACACCACCCAGCTATCAACAGATTAGTATCACAGTTAGATGATGTAGAGACAGCGCATCTGGGTACTTTGGGCCTATCCTCTCTATGTGATGTACCTGAGATTCAGGTAAATCATGGTTTACTAGGAGCACTTGTTGAGCGTTTCCATTTGGAAATGAACACTTTTTATCTACCACAGGGTGGGATGATCGTGACCCCTGAGGACATCTACTAGATATTGAGGATTCCATTCCATGAGGCCAGGGTAGAGTTCGAGGTGCAGCCTATACTTGGGACACTAGCACTGAGGGATATATTACAGGATGACCTTGTCATGGGAAGAGCTATCCGATGGGAGGATCTTATCAGTGAGTATGGTCCTACACACAGATTGCCAGTGGTACTAACATGCTTCCTTGGGTTCTATCTTATGCCTGATCATGGACAACACATTCTGGAGTGTGGCTAGGGTAGGATGCTACAGAAAATGTTAGCACGGCCTCGACGTTATGGATGGGGTGAGTGCATGTTGGCCCACATGTATCACGAGATGCATGAGATCGTCTACCGAGAGGCGAAGAGTATGGCGGCCAGAGTATTTATATTACAAGTATGGGCATGGGAGCACCTTCCCGTGACTCGGCCGATATGCGAGGACTTGAGGTAGCCTCTAGTGCCATATATATGAAGATATAGGGGGGTGATTACTCAACCAGCGCTGGGTAAGATAGATCAGTGGTGAGCCCAGCTCGATGACCTAGCGGTAGTAGTCTGGAGGCTATGGAGACTTATAGAGGTATGGGATGATGTTGCAAAGTAGCTCAGCTATATTTTTTGTTCACATGTGATGATTGGCTGAGCCATTATAGTCATAGAGAGATTCTCGTGGAAGCAGGTATGGTGGTAGTTCGGTCACCCACAGGATATATCTCAGGAGTACACGACATATGCTAGATTCATAGATGAGGTGAGGAGGGGCTGGCTGACGAAGCTAGACCAAGGCATACCATGATTGATATACAAGCCTTGGCCCTGGTACAGTGGGACTATCTAAGAGATGTAGCAGATGGCAGTGTGACTGTAGACTATCGAGAGCACTTAATCACACATCCATTCCCTAGGTTCACGGATCCTGTCTAGATGGCAGGCCGAGGACAGGTAGTACCACCATAGGTGGTGTAGCCATAGGTAGTATAGTAGCAGGTTCCAATGCCCCCACCATAGCAGAGAGCATAGCTAGGGATACAATAGGGTCCCTGTCCCCGGATAGTATAGGTGGACATCCCCGCTTGACATATGGGGATGGATGACGGGGCCAGTGGTAGTGGCAATATGAGACAGTCTCGATGATGGACTATTGAGAAGATAGCTGAGGAGCAGCAGGTACCCCCGCAAGAGGAGGTATAGCAGGAGGATCTTATGCAAGAGGATTAGCCTACACAGGATCCAACATAGGATCCACAGCGATGGTCTTAGGAGAGATTTTGACATCTCTCGAGACAGGTTGGGGACTTACAGATATAGGTGGTCGTGCGAGATGCATGACTTTTAGACAGAGATCAGGAGATACAGGATCTCTGGGAGCAGCTACAAGCAGCGCAGGAGGAGATTCAACATTAGACTACCCAAGCGGCGTATTACTATGCATCATATATAGGGGTGGTACCTGATGAGGCATCACAGGTTGTTAGATTTTTTACCTATGCTAGAGGGTCGAAGGGTGCATAGGCACCACCTCCACCATATAGGCCTCCACCTCCACCTCCTCTAGGTGACAAGGGAGAAGGCCAGAGTTAGTTTTGATTGATAGATAGATGAGATCATAGGATGTATCTGATGCATTGGCAGCCATGTATTTATATCACCATTTTGAGATAGATCATGCTCGAGTAGCACCATTTTGTATTTGTATTGACACATTGGATATATATATATATATATATATATATGAGCTCATCTTTTGGTATCATCACATGTGTCATATTGTCTTTTATGAGATGTTTCCTATATGCTTAGATGTTTAGATGGTGTAGAATGTATGCAAATGAATGAACATGTTTGGAATATATGTAAATGTATGAAAGACACATGTATGTAGATGCAAATATGTATGCAAATGATGGATGTGTATGTACTTTATGAATGAGAATATGTTAATGCAATGTGTAAATGATAGTGATTTTGTGAATATGAATATGTATATGGTACTAACATCTCATGCAGGATGACAAATGATAACCGAAAGAACATGTGAAGAATCGAGAGCGAGGATCAAACACTTGTACAGTCGTGATGAAACCAGGACAATGAAGAAGAACTCCCCAATGTATGAACCCAGGAGAATGTAATGAAGAGAACACCAAATCACTGTTGCAATACAAGTCTATAATGAAAATGCAATCCTATGCTAGATGCAATATGAAAGTGCAATTCTAGGACATGGTTGTGAGACCATCATAAAATCATCATCATTGAGAATTTTTGGAGCATCAAAGTCGATACAACCCTTACTAGTGCCACAATGCAACTATAAGGATATGAATATGACTTGCATCAGATAAAATGTAGGAAACAAACGTAAGCACCAGGGCACAAAAGCCAAGATGACCTGAACATTGTTTCCAGTTGATATTGCTAGAGTACACCAGTATCAAGAAATTCAAAGCCAAGACAACCATGAGTGAGATCGTGTGTAAACAAATAGAGCAATAATAAACAAAGCAATAACAAACAGAGCAACAACAGGCAAGGAGATAGTACCGACCTCACCATGGTGTACAAATAAACAAGATCAAGGGATGTGAGGTTGTTCCACCTTAGTATGGAAGCTCTTATCACATACACCTTGTTTATTTGATGTTTCTTAATCATTGGGACTATACCATCAAGCAGTAGACAAAGAAAATATCAATGAAATTCATGAGAACAGATGGCATACAAAGAAATATTCAATCATAGCTTAGCCAGTTTCAAAGTTTTCAAATATGTACATTTTTAGAGGTGTTAAAAACACCGTTGTTCTTGTGAGTGCATTGTGTTTTATTGTTATTGATAGATGTTTATGGTTGAGATATTTGATGTGTGTTAAAAAACACAGATGTGTCCAAAGATAGTGTTAAAAAACACTGTTTATGGTGGTATTGAAAAACACCAGTTTGTGTCAGTAGCGAGTTGTCCTTGAGAAGTGACAAGATTACTAACTCAGGTGTAAACCAAAGATGTGATCAAATGGGGGACCCATGCCCCAAAGTAAAAATGACTGACTTGACGTATGTTGTGAGGACAAACTAGATTTGATTGCCCCCAAGTGTATGGTGCTGAATCAATGTCAAATCTGTAGGGTTCGCAAAGGAACCAGAGTGTCACGAAAGTGACTAAAAGATATGTACAAAATAAAGCAGAGAAATTGTCAAGACCAAGTATCAATAGATAGAGAGTTTGAGTATAACTCCAACTATAACGGATGTGAGCAATCTCAATAGAATAGTGACAGTAGGCAAACACAGTGAGAACCACTGGTGACTGACACAAGAGAGATGCTCAAGTGAAGAGATCATAGGACTAGCTAGACATCAGTAGACAGATGCAGTGAGAACCACTGGTGACTGATGTTAGGGATATTCTCAAAAAGAGAGAACTCAGTATAAGCTAAGTGATAGTAGGAAGATGCAGTGAGAACCACTGGTGACTATCACAAAGTAGATCCCAAAAGGTGATGGGACAGTGCCCCCTAGACTAGGAGGGTTTCCCCGAGAGTATGACCAATTTCATTCCATGTAAGTTGGTGTCTTGACGGGAAATGGAAAGCAAATGTAAGCAGGAAAGAAGCAATGTAGGAAAGAAAATGCGTAAAGCCAAGTGGTGTTGTGATAGATATAGAAATGTGGAACAAGAGGTACCTGTTTACCAGGTTTCCACCTTCTTGGCAGAAATTCTTTTTTTTTTTGCTACCATGACACTTGTTTGCTAGGTTTTCATCAATGACACCTTTTCTCTTTTTCTCTTTTTTTGTATTTTTCATTTTTTAATTTTTTTGTATTTTTGGAATATATGATTTTTTTTGAGATACATCAAAGTGCCTATTTCTAGGTTTTCGCTAAGATGATCATTTTTTAGGACATTTTCAGATTTTTAGGATTTTTTTCAGGACTTTACTATATACATGAGCATACTGAAGATGTCTCAGATGTAGAACTACTTTAGATGAAGAGCGTTGATGGGCTCTTTGAGTTGTTCTCCTTCAGTAGTAGAAAGTTGATAGGTGTCAGACCCAAACACTGCAGTGACAACATACAAACCAAGCCAATTTGGTTCAAACTTCCCTTTCTAGATCCGGTGTTGCTGATTCTTAGGGTTCTCCCTCAGAATGAGATCACCCGCTTGGAAATCCCTTGGTCTAACCTTCTTATTGTAGCTCTTGGACATCCTTTTTTGGTATACTCTAAGATGATTGAATGCCACTTGTCGACATTCATCAAGTAGTTCTAGCTCTTGTACCCAAGATATTTTGTTATCTTCATCAGTAATGAGGCCTTTCAGGGAGACTCACAGAGAAGGAATCTCAACCTCAATTGGTGACACAGTATTTTCTCCATAAACCAAGGCATAGGGAGTAGCCCTTGTTGGTGTTCTTATGCTTTTCCTATATGCCCAGAGAGCTGGATTGATCTAGAGATGCCAATCTCATCCGGATTTGTGTATTGTGCGATGCAGAATTTTAAGGATTGTCTTGTTGGATGCTTTCGCCTATCCATTACCCTAAGGATAATAGATGGAAGACCAATGCTAAGTAATTTTAAACTTAGAGCATAGCTCTGTCAAATCCTTGTTTTTGAGTTGTCTCCCATTATCAGTGATTATTGTTGAGGGTACACCATGCCTGCAGATGATGTAGTTGAGAATGAACATAGCTACTGATTTTCCATTGGCAACAGTGAGAGGGACTGCCTCCACCCACTTGGTAAAATAGTTTGTAGCTATGATTATGAACTTATGTCCATTTGAGGATGAGGGATAAATCTGACCCACCAAGTCAAAGGCCCATTGTTGAAATGGCCAGAAAGTAATGAAGAGAATAAGCTCCTTGGCTAGAGCATGAATCAGATTACCATGTATTTGACATTTTTTTCAAGACTTAGCAAATTATGTAGCTTCTTTTTCTATATCTGGCCAATAGTAACTAGCTCTAATAATTTTACGGGCCAATGTCAGGCCATTAGAGTGAGACCCACAGATGCCTTCATGCACCTCTACTAATGCACATTTGGACTCATCAGGTTCTAAACACCTAAGGAGGGTTTCGTCTAGACTGCGTCTATACAAGTCATTAGCTATGATGACAAACTGTGAATCACTGCGGATTAAGTGACATTTCTCATTTCAGGTGTAAGTGTCCAGAACAATCTGGTCATGAAGGTAGGAAAAGATATGATGGTAGCAAGATGAATCATGTCCAATAACATAACAAATCATCTCAGAATCAGGGGAATCATAGGCTGGGTAGTGTAATGTCTCCACTAGGAATTCATGTTGAAAATCATTTTCGGGCATCTGTAGCATGGAGGCAAGAGTAGCCATGGCATCTACTACTTTATTATCTACCCTTGGAACTTGTTGAAATGTGATGTGAGTAAAATACATTTTGAGGTCATCAACCAACCATTTATAAGGCACCAACTTGTCGTCCTTTGTCTAATAGATATCATTTACTTGATTTATGACTAACTATGAATCTCCAAGGACATTGAGTTTGTCTACTCATCACTCAAGGGCGATCTTCATACCATTGATTAAGGCTTCATACTCAGCAATGTTGTTTGTACAAGGAAACAACATCTTATATGCTTTTGGTAAAGAGTACCTTTGAGGTGTAATGAACAGTATCCCAGTACTTGACCCCTATTGGGTAAATGAACCATCAAAAAACATAGTTCAGGATCGATGTGTGAGAAGTAATATGGACTCATCTGGAAATTCAATGTGCAATGGTTGATGATCTACTAGAGGTGCTTCTTCCAACTGATCTGCAATCGCTTTCCCTTTGATGGCTTTGCTTTCTACATACTCAATATCAAATTCACTGAGAAGCATGACCCATTTAGCTAGTCTACCCATGAGGGTAGCTTTACTGAGAAAATATTTCAGAGGATCAATTTTAGCAATTAGACGTGTAGTATGAGCCAACATATAGTGCCGCAGTTTTTGTGAAGCAAACACCACTGCAAGGCAAGCTTTCTCTATAGCAGAATATTTCATTTCATATGAGACCAGAGTTTGACTAATGTAATAGATATCCCTTTCTTTGTTGTGCTGATCTTCTTGAGCCAATAGGATACCCAATGATGTATATGTAGCAAAGATGTAAAGTATAAGTGGATTCCCATGAATGGGAGGCATCAAGATTGGAAGGTTTGCAAGATACTATTTGATTTGTGTGAACCCTTCATCACATTCTTTGTTCCATTGATAAACCACACCCTTGTTTAAAGTCTTGGAAAATGGTTGTGACTTGTCTGCCAATTGTGAGATAGAATGCCGAATAGACTACAATCGGCCTTGAACTCCTCTCATTTGTTTGATATTCTTTGGTGGCGGCATTTCCATAATAGCTTGTACTTTTGCAAGATCCACTTTGATGCCTTTGGTAGAGATGATATAGCCAAGCAATTTTCCAGATGTTATGTCAAATGCACATTTCTTAGGATTGAGCCTCAGACTGAACTGTTCCATACAATCTAGTATAGGACCTAGATTTGCAAGATGCTTCTTTCAGTGCATAATCTTAGCTAGAGTGTCATCCACATAATCTTCCATTATTTTATGCATCATGTCATGAAATATAGTAGTAACAGCTCTCTGATATGTAGCACCAACATTTTTGAGTCCAAAGGGCATGATATTCCAACAGAAAGTGCCCCAGGCACATGTGAAAGTAGTTTTCACTTGGTCCTTCGGCATGATTTTTATCTAGTTGTAGCCAGAGAAACCATCCATTAGTGAGTACATTTCATACCCTACTATCATATCTATAATCATATCAATATTGGGAAATGGAAAATCATCCTTAGGACATGCCAAATTTAAGTCTCTGAATTTTGTGCAGACTCAGATAGATTTACCATGTTTTGATACTGGAACAATGTTAGAGATCCATTCTTCATAGTCAATTACTCTGATAAATGCTGCCTTGAGAAGTTTCTCCAATTCAACTTTAACAAGTAGAGCTACATGTGGATGCATTTTTTGAAGCTTCTGCTTGATGGGCTTGACATCTGGTGCAATAGAAAAATGATGCATGATTAGATTAGGGTCTAATCCCGGCATGTCTAAATATTTCCATGCAAAGTTTATCTTTTTGCTTCTGAAGAATGTAGTGAATTCCTCTCTTTCTGTCTCTGATAGTCATTGTGCCAAGTGAATGATCTGAGGTTCAGATTTTGTACCCAAGTTGATTGGTTGAGTTGTTTTAATAAGCACTGATGATATATCCTAGAAATGACTCAGAAGCACATCAATTAGCTCATCCTCGGGTGCCTCAGAGAGGTTTTC
>MU224334.1:7812424-7832851 GCA_018584345.1 Thuja plicata
GAAATTGAAATTATTCTATTGCAAATGAAAGCTTTTAACTAGAAATGAGATGATAAAAATGTAGAAACAATTTAGTATTCTAACAATGCATATTTTCTCTAGGGGTTTTGAATGAGGAATGAGAGTTATTTTATAGACTCAGAGGTGATCAGAATAGAAACTTTCCTCTTTGAAATAAAATAGATAGGAAAGCTAGTTTTAAATTACAAAGCTTTATTTAAAAGAAAACAAATAAATTGTTTTCCCTTTGCTTTAACTGTTTTCTTTCTTTGATTTTAACTATTTTATTTGATTTAACTATTTTCTTTCTCTTTAAAGCACAATTAATTCAAAGATTCTATTTCTGAACTGAAGATAAGATTTTGAGAGAATATATAATTAATTAAATAAATATGACCTCATAAATGTGTTTTTCTCAATTATCTGAATAATTAAATTGAATTATTGAAATGAGGATATTTATTTAATAATTAAATATTATTTAATTCCTTTTTATGTGTTTTAGGTAAAAGGGGTGAATTTAATTCAATTAAAGTGCTAGGACTTTACAATTAAATTAATTCAATCATAGAGTTTGTTTAGCTAATTGATATTTAGGAATTAAACATAATGTATGATTAATGCAAATTTAGGATTTTTTGCATTTGACACTTAGGTCGAGTAGAGTCAGTCAAAACTCAGAATTTCCTAGTACAATAGGACCTTGATGATTCAAAAGAATGACAAATGCAACAAAATTGGTTAGGGTTGCAAGATGCCAATTTTGGGGTGTTACAGTTCCAGATTTCATTATTGTCCTTTTTCTCCCATTCACTATTGTATGTAACCTCTTGATAATTTTCCATGTTATCATCCTCTAAAGTTGAGTTCTGGATGATTGGTAGGCTAGGTTTTTTATCTCGGCCAAAGTTCTCTTCTTGGGGTACTTCAACATAAGTGGCAGACTGAATGTCTCTTTTGTACATGATCATTGCACCTTCTTCACCAGTGATAAAAATCTTTCTTTTGTCACCTCTATCCTCCCAGCAACCTGAGAGACAATATTAAGGTGTGTGAGTTTAATAAAAAAATCAGTAAGATCCTATTTCCTGGCTTAGAAGATCTCCTCATTTCTCTATTTCTAAATGACCCAAAGGATTTTAGCAGTCAAAGAAAACCAAAATATATTCATTTTCAAATCAAAAGCTTCCACAAAGCCAATAAGAACTTCATGCCAAGAGAAAAAAATGTGACAATTCCACAAGACGGGACTGTTATACACTAAATCTGCACCCTATTCAAGCTCTCTTGGTCTTGCTAATCTAGTATAACATGGGAATCACTTCGAGGTTGTGGGACCTATCCTAACTTGAATTGAATCCTCTAGATTCTAGGACGGTTCCTCTTGGATAATCACCTAATCTTCTCTTGAACATGAAAAGTAAATTTCAAGGAAAATGGATAGAACGAATGCTTGAAAGGGAAATAACTAAAAGAAAATTATCCTACTAGGTGATATGCCGAAGGTAACTTGAAATATGACATAGTAACCAAACTAGCATGAAGGTTCTCAGGTCTAATAGAACATAATCTTTCTGAATAGGCTTTGCATAAGTATTTCACAGAGAGGTATGGAATGGAAAGAGGCTATTCGAGGAAAGAACAAATTTCACAGGCAATAACAATCCCAAGAAAATTTAGACACAGACTATGACCTGCAAACAGAAAATCACTTCAGCAAATAGGAATAGGAGTGAGACAAAGTAGCCAAGGATGAATAAAATCCACAGGGTAACCTAAATCAAATCACACATAGTAGTACACAAATATGTTGAAAGGAAGAAAGGCTCAGGAACTCTAAGATTTCTCTAGCGTAAGTGACTATATATATTTCAGTAAGAGAAAACATAGATCAAGAAAAGCTTGAGGGCAGAGAAAATACCACAAAAAGCTCATACAGAACCTAGATTCCAATGAAAGATTACAAGAAGTGAAGATTTGAGGGTAGAGAAGATGCCACAGAAAATCTTGTGCCAACTAGAAAAACTCTAAGCTTAAAACCTCAAAAACTAACTCATATACATGTTCCTCTAGCACGCAGGCTCAGGAAACAATCTAATCTAGAAATTAGGGTTACAATAGATTTTGCATAAACAATGCAAAAACCCTAAATATGTCAATTTTCCTCATTAATGCATGTAGAAATATCTGAGATGATCATATATATCCTTGAATATCTTTCACTTTTCCATAAATGCACCCTAAAGAAGTTGTCTTGACCCATCTCCTTCTCTGTAACTTAAAATATTGCACCACCGCTAGTCTCTGAGATCAAATCTTTTGAATTTTAAATATTTAAATAAGCAATGGTCACAGGTGGCATAGGTACTTGTATCAATGGTCCAGATAATTTTGACCTTTCCTTTTAAAACATAGTCATTGAACTCTTATCCTTCTCTTCATCTCTGCTGACTTTGGCTTTAACTCAGGTTCACTTCCTTTTAACTCTGGTTGCTTGAAATCCCTTATGTCACTGATTTGGGATAACATTCCTTTAACTCTGAGTTTCTCTAGAGACTGCGCGACCACCACAAGATCAAAAAAAGATCAGATGATCAGTGCTAAGTCTCGTATCTTTAAGAGAATATTTTATTTCATTTTGAGACTTAGCGACCGCTATGATCTTAACCCGACTCACCTTTTACTTTGGTTTCCTTATCAAGACTTGGTGACTGAGGAGTCTCATGATCTCTTATCACTTTGCTTAACCACAATTTCTTAACAAGACCTCACAACAACAATGAGATCATCTTTGCATCAATGGTCTACACGAAATCTCATAAACTTTCCTGACCTTTTGATTTCCTTTAGAGACTTAGCGACCAAGATCCTTTAACTTCACTCAGCTTAAACTCAGGTCACATCTAAAGTTAGAAATACACTAATTCATGAGCACTTTGAACCTTTTTTTAACTGGGGGTTACATTATGAGACTCAACAACCACCACACGATCAGATCTTGATCTTATGATCAGCGCTAAGTCTCAATAGCCTGAGAGGATATTCTATTTCCTTAGGAGATTGCGCGACAAAGGCAATCTCATGATCGCTGAACAAGATGAAATATTGATTTTCCCTTGCACGACTAAGTGACTAAGGTGAACTGAAATACGCACATGACTTAAAAATAACTTAAGTCACCTGGAAAAGGTAATGATGAAATAGAATAGGTTGAGGACCAACTAGGGTTTATATCCAACTTGTATAGGGTTTTCAATACTTAGGTCATTTTTCATGAATTAGGGTAAAACGGAGGCCTTAGAAACTTGCAGAGGTCGAGGTAGAACCAGAAAATGTACAGAATTTACAAGCTGGGATCTACCCTTGTGGGAACCATATTTTCCTCCACTTGTGGCTAGAATTTACATGTAATGGGAAATTTTGGGTAATATTCCTGGCAATTTCTGCTGAATGTCAGCCTGCTAGACATGGAAAACTAGTGTCGTTGACATTTATTGGGCACGGAGTCATCTTTGAGCACACAAAACCTTCTAGGGAAAAAGGATTGAAACCAGAAGGAGGAACAGCCAACTATGCATGAGCACTTCAAGGAAAGCATGAAACTAAACTAGAAAGCAAGAAAAAGAAGGAAACTAATTACAAAGTAGGGGAAACCTTGAAATAGGGCTTGAGATGGAAATCATTGACTGATATCGGCAAGGCATATCCTCCAAGAGTTGATAATTGAAATGCATTATTTCCCTTGCACTCTATAATTACAAATGGTACACCCCAAAAGGAATCAAACTTTGTATGTCTGTCAGGCCTAGACATGTATTCATCCCACTTGAGGAAAATATCTCCAACATTGAAATTTCTAGCTCTGGCTCTCTTATCGAAATTCTTTTTAGTTTGCATCTGCTAGAATTCCATGGTTTGCATAGACTTGTCTCTGATCTCTTCCATCTCCATGAGTTGAGCATACCTTACCTGTAAGGGATCTCCTTCTTCAAAGAGAAAATATTGTGTGGCATGGTCTAATGTTGGCAATTCTATTGAAATAGATAATATGGCCTCCTTGCCATATACCAGCATATAAGGAAAATTCCCAATGATCTTCTTTGGGGTTATTCTATCTAGCCATAAGGTGGACTTGAGCTTGGAGTTCCAGTCTCTTTGATTTTATTACAAAGTCTTCTTGATAATTCTTATCAGGTTCTTATTTGTAGACTCTGTTAGGCCATTACCCTCGGGGTAATAGTTGCACATAGTATTTAGATAAATACCATTCATGAGTGCCCATTTAGTCACTCTAAGGCCGATGAATGCAAGTGCATTATCTGATATGATTGAGTCTGGAGTGCCAAATCTGTGGATTATATCATCATAAAATCTTAGAATAGCACTCTCATTAGCCTCTTTTAGTGCAATAGCCTTTGTCCATCTAGTAAAATAATCAGTTGCAGTTATGATCCACTTATGTCCTGCACTAGATGGAGGATTAATTAGGGCTATAAAATCAATGCCCCATTTCATGAAATTTTTCTCTGTTCTAATTGGTTGGAGGGGCAGAGCTGTAATTTTTTCTTTTCCTGCAAACATGGCACACTTTATGCATTTTCTCACATGATCATGAATATCCTTGAAGATAGATGGCCAATAGTATCCAGCCCTCATGATCTTGAAAGTAGTGGTCCTGGGAGAAAAATGACCTCCATAAGGTCCATCATGAAACTCATTCAAGATACTTGCAACTTGATCTGAATCTATGCATCTTAAAAGAACACCATTATGAACCTTTCTAAAAATAATCTCATCAATCAGCACAAAACGGATAGATTGCAATCTATAGTATCTTCTTTTGGCTGAATCTAAATTTGTAGGACATTCACCTGTCTTTAACAAATGAATCATGTTAGGAAACCAACCTGTTTCCTTGGCATGTTCTTCTATGGAATGCACAACCAGAGATGCATTCATTTTCTTTTGTTCTTTTGGAACCTCATCCTCTGTCAAATTCTCACAAAGACCTCTTCCTTTGACTAGTTTAGTGATTTGGATATATCAATGTCATATTCCATGACTTTGGTAATCCAACCAGCCCTTTTTTCATTCAGGTCCCTAGAAATCAAGAACTCTTTGACACTAGGATGAGTGACTCTCAATCATACCTTGTTGTGAGTCAATAGATATCTAAACTTTTTTAGGATTTTTACCACAGCAAGTACATGTTTCTCTACAAAAGAGTATCTATGTTCATACTCTTCCAAACCTTTCCTAAAGAAAGCAATAGGTTGCTCCAATCCTTCAGAGTTCTCTTGAGTCAATATTGCAGATATGGCATCAGAACCTCCATAAGAATAAAGGATAAAATACTTACTAAAATTAGGGTTCAACAAGGTAGGAGCCTATGTTAGAGCTTCTTTGATAGCTTGAAATTTATCCCTCCCTTCTTTTCTCCAGCTGAAGGCTAAATTCTTCTTTAACATAGTTGTCAAAGGCTTTAGTAAGTCTGCAATATTAGGCAAGAAACGCCTAAAAATGTTAATCCATCCTATGAAAGATTGGCAACTTTTCTTATGAGGTGGTAGAGCCAATTCTAGAATAGTTGCAATCCTTTCAGGGTCAACTGTAATTCCTTGTTTGGATACAATATATCCCAACAATTTTCCTTCATGGAATGCAAACACATATTTCTTGGGATTAAGAGAAATCCCAAACTCTCTCCATCTTTCAAATATTTTCCTCAGATGTTTGATATGGTCTGCTGCATGTTTAGAATAAATAGTTATATCATCTAAATAGACCAGTACAAATTTGAACATGAGGCTCTTAAAGGCCATATCCATTTCCTTTTGAAAAGTAGCACCTGCATGTGACAAACCAAAAGGCTTTTTTTATAAGCCATGGTTCCCCATTTGGCTATAAATGCAGTCTTATATTGATCTTCTTCATGAACCAGGATCTGATTGTATCCTGAATAGCCATCCAACAGTGAGAAGTGTTCTAATTCAGAAACACGCTGTAGAATTTGTTCCATAGATGGAAATAGATGGTGATATTTTAGGGATGCCCTATTTAGGTCCCTAAAATCAACACATAATCTTAGTTCTCCATTCTTCTTCCTAACATGAACAAGGTTAGAAACCCAACTAGTATGCTTTATGGGTTAAATAATACCACTTTCTATTATTTTGAGAACCTCTCTATGCATAAGTGGTTCTAGCTTGGGGTTGACAATTCTTTGCTTTTGCCTTACTGGTTTGGCATTTGGTTCCAATTCAATTGTATGTCGAGCAAGTGTTGGGTTGAAACCTTTGAGATCTTCATATTGCAAAGAAAATATATCACTAAATTATTGAAACAATTGGGCATAAGCCTGCCTTTCTAAATTAGTATGAACCTTTCCAAATTTCAAGCTTTTACTTGGCTCTAGCTCTAGATCAGTGCAGTGCTCTTGCTGAACTATTAGGCCAACCTTACTCTTTTGTGCTTGGTCGTCTCTATTGAAGATAGATTACAGGGTGACAAGTCCTTTTGGAATTTTATTATATTTAAGTTGTACCACTTGGTCACCATAGTTCTGTATTAATCTATCTTGGTTATGCTCTGAAAAGACATCATCTTCAAATAAGAATTGCAAAATTTTCTCATCATTGTCAAACCCTTGCCAATTAATATTATTATCAGGAATAGAAGGCCTAACAACTACTTTGATGTGTTGTTGATCCATTTTCTTTGAAATGCTATTAGGAATGTCATATTGGGATCCAACTGCAGCTAATCTATCTGCATTCTGATTTGACTTTCTAAGGATTGCAACAATATTTAAAGCATTGAAATCTTCAATTACATCCCAAACTCGATGCTTGTATGCTCTCATTGTTTCATTCTTGGTTTCACTTATCCCTCTTACTTGGATGACAACTAACTCACTATCACCATAAACTTTTAGGGCTTTGATCCCTCTTTTTCGAGCCCACTCCAATCCATTCACTAGACTTTCATATTCAACAGTGTTGCTAGTGCAAGAGAAGCTAAATCTAAAAGTTGTATAATACGTTTCTCCCTTTGGAGAGACTAGCATAGCACCACCACCAAAGCCATGTATTCTTCTAGTACCATCAAAGAATAGCTCCCAAACTTGGTTGCTCTGATACTCTAACTCAGTGTCTATTTTGAAAAGATTTGGCTCTTTGAATTCATTCTCTAGTACCAAATAGTTTCCAAAACCAGCATCCCAAATAACATTGTCTTGGGCCTCTAAGGTCCTTTCTGATTCTAAATCATCCACATAGATATTCTATCTTAGTTTTTTCTTCTCTGATGATTGGGAAATCATTACTATCAAGTGCAAGGTAGCTTGTATTGAGTACATTGGACACATAAGGTTCTATATGGTGTGCAACCAATGATTCAGACTTGATAGTTGTATACGCTAAATGTGGCCTTCTTATTTAGCCATACACTTCAACATGGTCATTTTTCACCAGTCACATACAAGAATGGATATGAAATCATCCATCTTGCATGTCTGTGTGAGTTGACCTGTTGCTTCTTATCTAGCCGGGGATTTGAATAAGCTCTCATTGTTCGAGAGTCCAACAACCATAGACCATTACTAGAATGGAGGATTTGAGAAAATAAGTAAATGCAAAGCTATGAGAGAGATTATTTTATTCTATAAATGAATGTGCAAGCTAGATTATTCTACCAAATGAATGCAAGATTAATCTATGAAAAGAGAGACTAAGCTAAGAATAAGAGAAAGTGTAAGCTAATCTAGAGATGGATATTAATCTATTCAAACTACGATTTGCTTGAAATGAAGTTAAACTATGAATGTTTAATCTAAAAAATGATATTAAGCTATAAAAACAAATCTCTAAAATAATGTATTCAATTAGCAATTAGAAGATTCAAGACTTAGCAATTTTGAAAATCACAGATTATAAGACTAGTTTGAATGAGAGCTGAGGGAGTTCTTTTATAGACAGAGAGTCTGTTCATAATAGAAAGTTTTCTATGAGATAAATAGTTAACTTATTGAAATACAGTTGAGAATAGCAAGTTTCTTTTGAGAGAAACAGTCAATTGTTGTATTTTTGAGTTTAACTGATTTGTTTCTCTTTTAAATCACAGTTAACTCAAAGTTTCTATTTCTGAACTGGAGAGAAGATTTTGGAGAGAATATTTAATTAAATAAATATAATATGACCTCATAAATGTTTTTTTCTCAATTATTTGAAAAATTAAATTCAACTATTGAAATAAGGGTATTTATTTAATAAGTAAATATTATTTAATAATTAAATATTATTTAATTCATTTTTAAGTATTTTAGCTAAAAGGGTGAATTTAATTTAATTAAAGTGCTAGGACATTGTAATTAAATTAAATCAATCATAGGTTTTATTTAGCCAATTGATATAAACATTTAGGAATTAAATATAGTATATGATTAATGCAGATTTAGGATTTTTCGCATTTGACACTTGGGTCAAGTAGAGTCAGTCGAAACTCAAAATTTCCTAGTACAATAGGAATTTGATGATTTAGAAGGTTGACAAATGCAACAAAATTGGTTAGGGTTGCAAGATGCCAATTTTGGGGTGTTACATTTTGCCCCTCTTTGAATTGATGTGCAAGCAGCACATTGATTCAAAGAATAGTCTAATGTCTACAACATAGAAGAATAGTTGAAATTGATTTGAAGAATTGATGAAGGTTTCAAAGCCATCTCCAAGATGGATTTTAAATCTTTGAAGTCTAGGTTAGATTGTCAAGACGCCAATTAGATCAAGTTTTTGAGGGTCATCTTTAGAATGAAGCTTAACTCTCAAGAATCTAGGTTAGATTGCCCTGATACCTAGCAGTGAGATTTTGAGAGCCATCTCTAGAACGAAGCTTAACTCTCAGGGATCTGAGTTGGATTTCTCAAATACGTAATAGATTTCCACCTTTCAATATACTATCCTCGGAATGAGGCTCAATCTTCAGGAGTTAGGGTTAGATTGCCCCGATACCTGTCCATTTGAAAGATAGTTAGTAGAGATTTGTAGGACTGTCCCCAGAATGAAGCTTAGTCCCCAAATATCTAGGTTAGATTGCCCAGATAATAGCTAGATCGAGTTTCAGAATCATCTCTAGAATAGAGCTTGATTTTCAGAAGTCATGGTTAGATTTCCCCAGTTCCCAATAGATGAGATTTTTGAGAATCATCTCCAGAATGGAGCCTGACCCTCAGGGACCTGAGTTAGATCGCTTAGATACACAATAATGAGATTTCAAGAATCATCTCTAGAATGAAGTTTGATTCTCAGGAGTCAAGGTTAGATTGCCTCGACACCTAATATATGACAAGATATAAGGAACAGAGATGCCCCTAGTGATTCAATATTGCAGAATACCCAATGTTGACTATGAAGTATGAAAATTGAACATGCCCCAAGTGATGAGATACCCCTAGCAACAAGGATATTTGAAAGTTAGATCAGATTGATTAAAATAGATTTGAAGTAATTTACTGATGTAATCATCATGCCCCCTTGGGAGTGAAATAGAAAGATGACACGTCATAATGCATATTGAAAGCAATAAATTACAGACAGATGTTGATTCGAAGGTCCAAAAGAACTTGGAATAGATTAGTGAAGAATCTGGAAGATTCAGGAGCAATTTTGAGCAATTTCAAGGACTAGTTGACCAAGTTTGACCAGGGTGGACCAGATTTGACTTTTGAGGAAAATTGTTGAAGATTTGAGAAAATGTTGATTAGATATTATTCTGACAAGAAAGTGACATCAAAAATTTGATTGCACAAGCGTTCGATCGTGTTGGTCCCAAAAAAATCTTAAAATGCAATTTTGAGCTATATAGGAGTGTTAGATTTTGATTTTGATCTTGAAAATGGATTTAGAGCTATTGATTTATCTAAGGGTGAAATTTTCATGCAAAATGGAGCACTTTTGAAAATTAGGTCAAAACCTATATATGAGTCAAAAGTGTCATTTTCAAATCATTTGCATCCATTGACTTTTTGAGAAGAAAAGAGCTCTGAGCTAGAATGGTGGTCCCCATGAGTACTCATCAATTCAAGTGATCCAGGTGTCATAGTCGACCAACAGCGTATGAACCTCCAGTAAATGATCGATTACCTCCTAGTCGATTCAAATTTTACTACTTTTAGTTGAATTTTTTCATGTTTTGAACATTTTTAAGAAACAGCCCATGGGTTCTCGCGCAAAGAACTAGGTTCTTCGCGTGAGTTGTCATGAAAACTAGCACGAGCAATTGCTGAAAAGAAAATCTTCACAGTTGTCAATGGGTATCCTCACGCGAGAGGGTACCCATGTCTCATGCGGGAAACCCTCTGAAAGGGGGTTTTCTCATGCGGCCCAATATGAAACTTTGCATGATTCTAAACTATCGCACGCAACGAAGAACTTCTTCACGCGCAGCGAAGAACTTCTTCGCATGAAATTCTACTTCTTTGCATGGAGAGAGAATAGTAGTTTGAATCTAGAATGAATCTTCTTCGTGTCTAGTAGTGTTTGCATCATCTTTTTGACTGTGTTTAGGATGTTTTCTTAGCTTTATTATTTAATTTTGCATTGATTATCTTGAAGCATAAGTCGATTACTGGTCATGTGATGTTGTTTGCCTGTCTTGCAAGTCAATTTTCTAGATATTGCTTTTAGATCACACCATCCAACTATCGGCAAGCTGATCTGACAGCTGGATGACAGGGAGATAGCGCATATTGACAGTCTAGGCCTTTCACATCTCTATGAGGTACCCGAGATTTGGGTAAATCACGGACTACTAGGAGCCTTGGTGGAGCGTTTCCATTTAGAAATGAAAACCTTCCCCCTTCCATAGGGTGATATGATAGTGATGCTCAAGGACATATACAGGATCCTCCGAATACCCTTTCGTGAACCTAGAGTAGAGTATGATGTTCAACCAAGAGCAGGTACAGCGGCCCTGAGAGAGATATTTTAGGATGACTTAGTCATGGGAAGAGCTATCCTATGGGAGGAGTTGGTCTGAGTATACAGACCAGGGCACCAAATACCAGTAGTTCTAGCAGCCTTCCTTGGTTGCTACCTTATGCCTGATCATAGTCAACATGGTTTGGAGTGCAGATGGGGCCAGATGTTATAGCGTATGCTAGCTGAGCCAGCCCATTTCAGATGGGGCCAGTTTATGTTGGCCCACATGTATCATGAGATGCATGAGATTTCCTATAGAGAGGAGAAGAGTATGGTCGCTGGCGTGTTTATTTTATAGGTGTGGGCATGGGAGCACCTGCGAGTTACCAGGCCTATTTATGATGACATAAGGCTACCCTTAGAGCCATATATTTGTAGTTACAGAGGTTTGATTACTCATCCCACTCTGGGAAAGATAGAGAAGTGGCGAGATCAACTTGATGATCTGGTAGCCATAGTATGGCAACCTTGGAGGTTGACCAAGACTTGGGATGATGCCAAAGAGCATCTCGGCTATATGTTTTTCTCATGGCCACTTATTGGCCGTGCTATTGTTGTTATTGAGTGGTTCCCACTTACATGTGTCTAGCGGCAGTTCGGTCGTGCCCAGGACATATCTCAGGAGTAATGTCCTTATGCCCACTTCACTAATGAGGTGAAGAAGGGATGGTCAGCCCGATTAGATACCAAGCGATGCATGATAGATGTGTGATCACTAGCTCAGACTCAGTGGGATTACATGGACAGAGTAGCGGAAGGGGGTATGACAACGCCATACTGAGAGTACTTTTTTACTCATCCATTATTTTGCTTCACAAATCCAGTTGATATGGGGGTTCCAGCATAGGTAGTGCACCCAAAGGTGCCACAAGAGTAGGTACCAAAGCCTCCTCCACAACAGAGGCCTCGCACTATGCAGGTTGACATTTTCACTTAACAAATGAGGATTGATCCCAGTGCTAGTAGCAGTGGGAGACAGGAGAGGCAGACAAGATACAGGATAGCTACGCAATTAGGTGATCATAAGGAGAAGGAGTAGGAGGAGGTACAATAGGATGAGACAATGCAAGAGGAGCAGCAAGAATAGGCTACATAGGATCTTGTTCCAGGGGATCCATTATCACAAACACAGGATTCCCTACGGAGAGCTAGGGAGAGAGTTTGCCAGCTACAGTGACAGGTTGCAGAGTTATAAATACAGGTGGTAGTTTAAGATGCCTAACTAACAAACAGGGATCAAGAGTTGTGGGAGATCTGAGAGCAGTTGCAGAGGTCGCAGGAGCAGCTTCGGGAGGTGACACGACATCAGTCCTCCCAAGCAGCTTACTATTACACAACATATGTGGGGTGGTGCCTGATGAGGCAGAGCATGTGCCTAAATTTTCCTCATATGATAGAGGGTCAGAGGGTGTGTAGGCACCACCTCCTCTAGATATGCCTCATCCTCCACCTCCTCTAGGTGATGAGGGACAGGGCCAGAGCTAGATTGTAGCATATTTTTGATAGATGGTATCACATGATGTATCTGATGCACTGGCATACTTGTATTGTATCAGCATTTTTGAGATAGACTGTGCTCGAGTAGCACCCATTGTGTAATGTATAGACACATTGAGAGATATATATGAGCTCATCTTTTGGTATCATTGCATTTTTCATGTTTTACTTTATGATATGTTTTCGTATATGTTTAAATTCTTATATGATTAGATGATTAGAATGTATTAAATGCACATGTATATGTATGGATTTTATGAATATGTACGGGATGCACATGTATATGTAGTTGTAGATTTGTATGTATGTAGATGATTTATCTTAATGCACTTATGAACGGAGATATGTAAATGCAAATGTATATGGTACTAACATCTCATGTAGGTTATCATGATGTATAACAGATGCTAACCAAAAGAACTTTCGAAGATCGAGAGCAAGGATCGAACACTTGTACAGTTGCGATGAAGCCCGAGTGATGAAGAAGAAATTCTCCATGTATGAAATCCAAGGGAACACAATGGAATGTCAAAATTTTGCTCCAATGCAAGCCTAGAATGAAAGTGAAAGCCTATGCTAGATGCAATCCCTAGGACGTGGTTGTTGGACCCATTGGATAGTTATCATTATAGAGCATTTTTGGAACATCAAAGTTGATATAATCCTTACTAGTGCCACTGCAACCATAAGAATATGAATATGAATTTCATCAGATAAGATATGGGAAACTAACATAAGCATCGGGGCACAAAAGATGAGATGACCTAAACATTGTTTCCAATATAATATGGTAAGAGTGCACCAGTTTACAAGCAGAGAAATAACAATCAAGGAGATAGTACCGACCTCACCTTGGTGTACAAATAAATAGGATCAAGGCATGTGAGGATTTTCTGCCTTAATGCAGAATCTCTTATCACATACACCATGTTTATTTGACATTGTCGGATCATCAGGACCACACCAACAAGCAGTAGACAAAGAAAATATTAATGAAATCAATGAGACCAGGCAGCATACAAAGAGAAATTCAATCATATCTCAATGTGTTTCAAATTTTTTGGATGTGTATATGTATAGGGGTGTTGAAAAACACCATTGTGCTTGTGATTGCATTATGTTTGATTGCTATCGATAGATGTTGTTTACATTGGTGATATCCAATGTGTGTTGAAAAACACAGATGTAGTCAAAGATAGTGTTGAAAAACACTATTGAGTGTGGTGTTGAAAAATGCTTGTTTTTGTGTGTTAGTAGTGAGTTGTCCTTTGGAATGACAAGATTACTGATGAAAAGATGCAATCAGATTGGGGACTCGTGCCCCTAGGTAATGACTGCTGACTACCTTGACTCATGTTGTGAGGACAAAATTGATTTTGTTTCCCCCAGGTTATGATTATGGATCAGTGTCAAGTCGGGAGGCTTCTTTAGAAGACCCAAAGTGTCACAAAATTGACTAAAAGCTATATACAAGCTAAAGCAAAAGATTTCCAAGATGATGCATGGATTACCCCTCCAACTTCAATGGATTGATGTCAAGATATACATCGATTGCGCAAAAATCTATTCTGTATGGCGATAGTAGATAGACGCAATGAGAACCACTGGTGACTGATGCAAGAGAGATTCTCAAGTAGAGAAATTTGAGTAATAGCTAGGCATTAGCAGGCAGAAATAGTGAGAACCACTGGTGACTGATGTGAGAGAGATTCCAAAAAGTAGTAGGACAGTGCCCCCTAGACCAGGAAGGTTGCCCCTAGAGTATGACCAGTTTCAATCCATGTAAGTTGGTATCTTGAAGGTAACTAAGAGTGTGCATATGAGAAAATGAAAGCAAGAAAGTAGGAAAGTGGGAAAGAAACTATATAGAGCCAAGTGATGCGGTGATACATATATAAATGCAGAACAAGAGGCGATTGTTTACCTTTTTTTCATCTTCTTGGCAGAAATTCTTTTTTTTCTACCATGATGCCTGTTTGCCATGATTTCACCATTGACACTTTTTTTTCTTTTCTTTTCTTTTTGTATTTTGGAGTTTTTTTATTTTTTTGGTATTTTATGATATAGAGTAGATCTCTTGAATAGGTGGAAATAGTTATAGAACCGTGGGAAATCTCATTAAACTAGAGCCAACATAAGCCAGGTGCCCTTGTGATGAGGTATACAAAAACTTATCCGGGTGGATTTTGGGGGAAATGAAGAAGACAACTATTCCCATTACTGTCTTTTCTTGTAAGACTAGAATAATTTGTGAATGAGAAACTTCATCCACCAGGTAGTACAATTCCATTTTTTTGAATTTTTTTAGGACATTTTGTAATATTTTTTTGGATTTTTTCAGGACATTACTATGTACATCAGCATTCTAAAGATGTCTCAGCTGTAGAACCATTTTATATCAAGGGCATTGATCATATCCTTGATTTTCTCTCCTTTAGTGGTGGAGAGTTTATAGGCACCAGACCCAAACATTGTAGTGAAAACATATGGACCAAGCCAATTTGGATCAAATTTTCCCTTTTGGACCCAATGTTGTTGATTCTTAGAGTTCTCCCTTAGAATGAGGTCACCCAATTGGAAGTCCCTTGGTCAAACCTTCTTGTTGTATCTCTTAGAAACTCTCTTCTGATATGCTCTGAGTTGATCGAACGCCACTTGCCGACGTTCATCTAGTAGTTCTAGCTCTTGCAACCGAGATATTCTGTTGTCATCATTAGTAATGAGGCCTTTCAGAGAGATTCGTAGAGTAGGAATCTCAACCTCAATAGGTATCATAGCATCCGCTCCATAAACAAAAGCAAAGGGCATGGCCCCTATTTGTGTTCATATACTTTTTCTATATGCCCAGAGAGCTAGATTGATCCAGAGATGCCAATCTCATCTAGACTTGTGAACTGTGTGATGCAAGATTTTAAGGATTGTCTTGTTCGATGCTTTCGCCTGTCTATTACCCTGAGGATAATAGATGGAAGACTAGTGCTAAGTGATTTTGAACTTAGAGCATAGCTCCTTAAGATCCTTATTCTTAAACTGCCCCCCATTATCAATGATTATAATAGAGGGTACACCATACCTACAGATGATGTAATTGAGAATGAACATGGCCATAGATTTTCCATTTTCCATGGTTAGAGGTACTACCTCTACCCACTTGGTGAAATAATCTGTAGTTGTGATGATGAAATTGTGTCCATTTGATGATGAGGGATGAATTTGACCCACCAAATAAAAGGCCCATTGTTGGAATGGCCAAAAAGTGATGAAGGGAATGAGCTCCTTGGCTGGAGCCTGAATAATATTTCCATGTAGTTGACACTATTTGCAAGACTTGGAATACTATGTAGCCTCCTTTTCCATGTCTGGCCAATAGTAACCAGCTCTAATAAGTTTACGGGCCAGTGTTAGGCCACTCAAGTGAGACCCATAGATGCCTTTATGTACCTTGACTAACACTCGCTTGGACTCATCATGTTCTAAACACCTAAAAATGGTACCGTCTAGACCTTGCCTATACAAGTCATTATCTATGATGACAAACCATGAAGCACTGCGGATTAGGTGACATTTCTCATTTTGGGTGTATGTGTCCAGAACAATTTGGTCATGAAGGTAGGAATAGATATTATGGTAGCAAGATGAATCATGTCCAATGATGGAACAGGTCATATGAGATTTAGGGGAGTCATAGGCAGGGTAGCATAACGTCTCCACCAGGAATTCATGTCGAAAGTCATTTTCAGGCATCTGTAACATAGAATCAATAGTAACCATTGCATCAACTGCTTTATTATCTGCACTTGGAATCTGTTAGAATGTAATATGTAGAAAATACTTTCAAAGGTCATCAACCATCCGCTTGTAAGGCACCAATTTTTCATCTTTCGTATGATAAGATTCATTTACTTGGTTGATGACCAGCTATGAATCCCTGAAGCCTTTGAGTTCATCCACTCACCACTCAATGGCAATCTTCATGCCATTGATTAGGGCTTTGTACTCGATGATGTTTTTTGTAAAAGGAAACAACATCTTGTGTGCTTTGGGTAAAGAGTACCTTTGGGGTGTGATGAAAAGTATCCTAGCACCTGACCCCTATTGGTTAAATGAACCATCAAATAACATAGTCCAGGATCGATGAGTGAGAAGTAATATGGACTCATCTAGAAACTCGATGCTCAAAGGTTGATGATCTACAAGAGGTGCCTCCACCAATTGATCTATAATGGCTTCCCTTTGATGGATTTTCTCTCTACATACTAAATATCAAATTCACTGAGCATCATAAACCACTTTGCTAGTCTACCTGTGATGGTAGCCTTACTGAGCAAATACTTTAACGGATCAATCTTAGCAATGAGTCATATAGTGTGAGCAAGCATATAGTGGCACAATTTCTGTGAAGCAAAAACCACTGGTAGGCAAGCATTTTCAATGAATGAATAGTTGACTTCATATGATACCAGTGTCCTACTGATGTAATAAATAGCCCTTTCCTTATTGTTCTGATCTTCTTGAGCTAGCAGGACACCTAATGATGCATTTGTTGCAGAGATGTAAAGTATGAGAGGCTTCCCATGAATAGGGGACATCAGGATTGGGGTGTGTGAAAGGTACTATTTTATTTGTGTGAACCCCTCCTCACAGTCTTTTTTCCATTCATAAGTTGCACCCTTATGTAAGGTTTTAGTGAAGGGTTGTGACCTGTTAGCCAGTTGTGAGATGAAATGCCAAATAGACTGTAATTAGCCTTGAAGTCCTCTCATCTGTCTGATTTTCTTTGGCAGTGGAATATCCATAATCGCCTAGACCTTCTCGGCATCCACCTTGATGCCTTTTGCAGAGATGATATAGCCAAGAATTTTTTCAGAAGTCACTCTGAATGTACATTTCTTAGGATTAATCTATAGACTGAACTTTTCCATGTAATCCAGTATAGGACCTAGATCAGCAAGGTGTGTCTTTCTTTTCATTCTATTAGCTAGGGTGTTATCAACATAATCTTCCATTGTTTTATGCATCATGACGTGGAAGATTGTGGTGATCATCCTTTGGTATGTGGCTCCAACATTCTTAAGTCCAAAAGGCATGATGTTCTAATAGAAGGTGCCCCATGCGCAAGTGAAAGCCACTTTCTCTTGGTCCTCTGGCACAAATTTTATCTGGTTGTAGCCAGAGAAGTCGTCCATTAGTGAGTACATTTCATAACATGTTGTCATGTCTATGTTGGGCAATGGAAATTCATCTTTTGGACATGCCTTGTTCAGGTCCCAAAAATCTATGCAAATGCGGATGGATTTGTCATGTTTAGACACTGGGACAATGTTGATAATCCATTCTGTGTAATCAATTGCTCTGATAAATCCTTCTTTCATTAGTTTTTCCAGTTCAACTTTGATAAGTAATGCAACATGAGGGTGCATTTTTCTAAGTTTTTGTTTTACTGGATTTACTCCAAGAGCTATTGATAGATGATGCATGATGAGATCTGGATCTAAACTAGGCATATCTGAGTATGCCCATGCAAATTTTATCTTCTTTTCTTTAAATAAATCCATGAATTCCTTGAGCTCTTCAGCAGACAAAGATTTAGCCACATGAATGATGTACGGGTGTTCTTTTGTACCCAATTTTACTGGTTGAGTCAGATCAATCAGCACCAATGCCCATTCCTGAAAATGACTTGGAAGCATATCAAGTATCCCATCCTTGGGCACCTCAGAGAGGTTTTCACCCTCAGATACATCCTTTATTTTTCCTTTTTTTGGCACCACAATGTGGTTTTCACCATCAGAGCGCCTATTCTTTTATCTTTTGATTTTGCAACTGAGATACTTGATATTGGCCTCAGTCATGTTGACACTGTCTTTGTTGGTGGAGGATGTTACAAGTATGACAGTGTTAAGGTAGCAGGCAAGAGGATAGTCATTCTAGAATGTAAGGACTTCATTGGATGGCAAGGAAGAGTTCCAGTCTATGAGCTCAAGATGGAGAAGTGGAAGAGAGATGACATGTTCTAGTGCATTCATGGTATAATAATCAAAAGCATGGACTAGCAAGTCGAGACCTAAAGCAATCTCGTCCAAAGGCACAGTCAAATTCCTCTGACCCTTAGCATCCATAATAAAAGATAAGTTAACATCAATGGAATCAAACCCATTTTCCCTAAGACTAGACCCTTCACCTATGTCGAGAAGGTTTTCATAGGCATGTATAGTATCTACATCCCTATCTAAGGTGTCTTCTGAAAGACTGTCGAACTTGTATTCATGGGATTTTGTTTCATCATTAGTTTTCATATCAAGGACGTTAGTGAAATCTACTGTTTGCCCCCAGTTTGGATGATTTTTTTTTAAAACCTCTTCTATGTTTAGAGGAGTACCACTTGCATCACCATCTGAGTCTAGTTCATCTTAGGTGGTATTGATGAGTGGTTGGATTTGTTCTTGTTGAAACCGTTCTCGAAAATATGGTGCCATGTATAATTCACTCTAATACCCAGGACTGACATTTTTCATTGCTCTCAATTTCTCATATGTTAGTGAAGTGAGTGAAGCGGTTTCATCTGAATTGTTGTTAGTCCCAACCGTACTGACACATGGTATAAAGTCATCTAGTTCAGAAAAGAATGCAGAAAGATCTGGAGGGAGAGGAAAAGGGAAGGAATCCTCATCAGAGCTATCCTCTGAGTTTACATTTGTAGACATACCTTTAGGTTCCGGTTGCTGGTCTGGTTTTAGTACAAATTTGTTAATCCCCAAGAGAAATGGGGTCTTCTTGAAGCCTAGACCTTGATGACATGTAACTGATTAAATGATTGACTATATTAAGTTGAAGATGATGCAAGACATTAAATCAGTTAATGGTTTGTATTGTCATTGATGTCAACTTGATATCATCTATATGGTCATGCCAAAGACTTCAGAGAATCAATAGAATAAAGGTTATGCTTTCAGCAATGCATAGAAGTCTAGTATTCACTAAGTGATAGACTACACCAGCAGAGTGCACACCATCTGTAAAGATAGAGATAAAAGTCACAGTGATGCTCAACGAGCAGAAGACAATGTTGCCCGACAAAGAAAAATCATATGATGCCTGACAAGCTAAAAATAGTGTTGCCCGAAAAACAAGATTCAATGATGCCTGATGGATGGAGATCCCAAAGCTAACTAAAGTGACACCGACGGAAATGGCAGTTTTCACCGGCGATGAACTACAGAATTGACCGACGGAACAGAGAGATCAGAAAATGAAAAAATATCTAGCTGGCAGAGCTAAAGGATAGACTTAACTGGTTGTTTTATTTTTTTTATTCAAACACAGTTAAGTAAGTGATTTGTACAGTTGGCAAGAAGATAACTACGAGATAAATCAGGAGTTAAATTCATAAATCAATTTGGTTGGATTGTTTTTCACGCCAAGAATCAAGAATCAAGAATCAAGAATCAAGAACCTAGAATTAAGGAAATCATGTCTATTTAAGAGACAAGCATAATTCATTCTAAGTGGTGGTTGATAAGCAATCAGATACATAGGGGAGTGAACTGATAGAAGATGCTGAAGAGAAACTAACAAAGGATTAACTTCATGTAGTCCTGATCAATCAAGCTGAGGGAGAGCAAAAGAATTTTGCAGACACCGACAAATAGAGAAGCACAGCATCATAGAGCAGAAAGAGTTGAGTACAAAGGAATTGTATTGATACATTGATCAGAAATATATTGTAAGTAAATAGATCTAAAAATGTGCAATTAAGTTGCATTAGAAATAGGTCATTTTGTTTCAGTTTAACCATTGAAGCACTAAGTCTCTTAACAAAGCAGGACTTAATCTTTTGTAATTGAGGTATATCCTAACAGATTACCAGAAGGTTGACTCATGATAGTAGCACTGGTCTTACCTAAAGCCTATTGACAGTCTAAGAAGGAGGTTGATTCAAGGATGGTAGTAAGATTTT
>MU224334.1:7837264-7851354 GCA_018584345.1 Thuja plicata
AATATTTCCAAGAATCCAGTCATGCATGCGAAGACTAAACACATTGCCATCAAGTATCATTATTTGAGAGAACAAGTACAAGAAAAAGAAGTGATACTTGAATATGTGCAATCAAAAGAATAATTGGTTGATATCTTCACCAAGCCACTACCAAAGGATACATTTGAGTACCTGAGGAAAAGACTAGGGGTAAAACCCATGTCTAACAGTCAGTAAAAGGACTAAAGGCTGCATCAACCATACATTATTAGCATATCAAACATGATTGATGCAAGTAGAAGCTGAACTTCAACGCTACATCTATATACAGAAAGGTATATATCAGAACCAAGCATAAGAACAGATTGATATATTGACAATGGATGAGGGAAATTCAAGGAATATATTATGGAAAGAAGGAATTAGTTGACAGAATGTCAAATATTTGTAAAATATTTATTTGGCATTGTTGTCAAAGGGAGAGAATGTTTCCATATTATCATTAGAGATCATCCAAATAGAGAGAGATCTTATCTAAAGGGAGAATATTTGTATAAAAGTTACAAATACAAGGTAGTGACATCAAAAATGCAGAACAGTCAAAGAGAAAATTGACACCAACAGAGGTCACAACACATCAGAAGAAGAAATAAAGGAAAGTTGCAAGAATCAAATCTAAGCTTACACAGAGCTTACCAGCGGTCAGACATTTTATTGGTTATCAAAGCAAACTGTTTGGTAATTTGATGAATCTCAACAATTGTATTTCATATTGTAAGAGCAATAATATAGTATGATAATATAGCATGTTTCCATCAATGCCAAAGGGAGAGATTGATGACATGTAACTGATTAAATGATTGACTATATTAAGTTGAAGATGATGCAAGACATTAAATCAGTTAATGGTTTGTATTGTCATTGATGTCAACTTGATATCATCTATATGGTCATGTCAAAGACTTCAGAGAATCAATGGAATAAAGGTTATAATTTCAGCAATGCATAAAATTCTAGTATTCACTAAGTGACAGACTACACCAGCGGAGTGCACACCATCGATAAAGACAGAGATAAAAGTCACAGTGATGCCCAACGAGCAGAAGATAGTGTTGTCCGACGAAGCAGAATCATATGATGCCCGACGAGATAAAAATAGTGTTTCCTGACGAACAAGATCCAATGATGCCCGACAAACAGAGATCCCGAAGCTAACTAAAGTGACACCGATGGAACTGGCAGTTGTCACCGGTGACAAACTACAGAATTGACCGACAGAACAGAGAGATCAGAAAATGACAAAATATCTAGCTGGCAGAGCTAAAGGATAGACTTAACTAGTTGTTTTATTTGTTTTATTCAAACACAGTTAAGTAAGTGATTTGTACAGTTGGTAAGAATATAACTACGAGATAAATCAGGAGTTAAAGCCATAAATCAATTTGGCTGGATTTTTTTTCACGCCAAGAATCAAAAATCAAGAATCAAGAACCTAGAATTAAGGAAATCATGTCTATTTAAGAGACAAGCATAATTCATTCTAAGTGGTGTTTGATAAGCAATTAGATACATGGGGGAGTGAACTGATAGAAGATGTTGAAGAGAAAATGATGAAGGATTAACTTCATGTAGTCCTAATCAATCAAACTGAGGGAGAGCTAAAGAATTCTATAGACACCGACGAACAGAGAAGCACAGCATCATAGAGCAGAAAGAGTTGAGTACAAAGGAATTGTATTGATACATTGATCAGAAATATATTGTAAGTAAATAGATCTGAAAATCTGGAATTAAGTTGCATTAGAAACAGGTCATTTTGTTTCAGTTTAACCATTGAAGCACTAAGTCTCTTAACAGAGCAAGAATTAATAGTCTTTTGTAATTGAGGTATATCCTAATAGATTACCAGAAGGTTGACTCATGATAGTAGCACCGGTCTTACCTAAAGCCTATTGACAGTCTAAGAAGGAGGTTGATTCAAGGATGGTAGTAAGATTTGCATAAAGCCTATTGACAGTCATGAGACTGATTCAAGGATGGTAGCATAGATGCCAGATACTTAGTGACAACCTATTTATTGAAAATCCTCTAACAAGGTCACACTTAACAGTGTGTTTGTAACCTTTAATAGGGTTGGCTCCTAACAGGGCTCACTTTAGAAGAGTGAAACTTTGGGGTACCGGTCCCAATGGTTTTTCCCTTAACAGGGTTTCCACGTTAAAATCCTTGTGTCATGTGTATGGTTTATTACTTTAGTGTTTTTACACTCTGCATATGCATTTATGGATTGACTGGTATACTCTGCACATTTACTGAGTATCGGTAAATATAGTTTACTGCTTATCAGTTATCAAGGAGAATAAGGACAGACAAGGTAAACCAACAGACAGTTATTTGTTTCAAATATTTCAATGGCATGCATCTTGTTGGGACTTAATAATTAGAGAAGTATTGATTGGTGGATTAAATTTTAAAAAGGATAAATTTTCTGAGGCCACTAATTCACCCCCCCCCCTCCTCTCTCAGTTATTACTAACAGACCTACAGTGTCTTATGTTGGTCTACCAATAGCTCCAAGTGGTTTTATAAATCCTTTATTTTTCATGCCTATAGGGCCATTCCCTTTATAGCCAAAGTGTTTCATGATAGAGAGACCCTTGCCATATTGTTTAGTTCTTATTTTATGAGGTGGAGTGATTTGCTCATATGTGTTCTTCCCTCTATAAATCTAGGCTATAATAGCTCTGTTTTCATCTTCCTCCTCTAATGGTGTCATGGCCAGTACAAATGTGCCACTATATTTTGTTTGAGGAGGAGTTGTAGAAGGTTTATTGTCCTCAGAAGGTCTCCCATAAGAGCGTGGAGATAGAGGTAGAGATGATATTGATAACTAAGGTTCAATTTGATATCCCCTCATGCCAGTGTCTTTGAGGTTCAGAATCTTTTCCATTTCTTGTAGATCAGTATATTCTTTGTTGGTGGGAATAAAGCTATCAGTGGTTTTGGTAAGCATGTTGCAATCATAACTTGTATTGATAGGCACAGTCACTTCGGATCCTTGAAAGGGGAATTTTATGCATTGATGATAAGTCAAAGGAACCTCCTGCATTTCATGGATCCATTTTTTTTCCCAACAGTATATTGTATGCAAGAGGAATGTCAACCACTTGATAGATAACATCCCTTTCAACAGGCCCAACTCAGATTGGTAACACAACTGACCCTTTAGATTTCTACTCTTCTTCATCATATGCCTTGATAGTGATATTTAAGCGGGCATCTATGCAATCTTCTCCATAGCCTAACTGAGTAAGGAAGCTAGCAGAGAAGATGTTAAGGCCAGTGTCGTTATCTATGAGAACACGGGGGATGTGCTTTGGACCAATCATGACCTTGATATGCAAGGGATAATTGTGCAGATGACTCAAAGAATGGTCGTCTTCCTTAAATAAAGACAAGTAATGAGAGGAGATCAGGTGACCTACCATGGATTGAAACCGGTCTAGATCCTAAAACTTTTGGAACATTTGCATTAGTGAAGGCTTTTTCAAGAATCTCCCTGTGAGCAGGGGAGATTTTCAATAGCTCAAAGATGGTAATCTGAGCATTGGTTCATTGTAATTGGTCAAGTATGTTATAATTAGAAACATTCGGTGAGGGGACCAATTTTAAATTCTTGTTGGTAGTGCCAAAAAAAGTCTTATCTACAGAAGATGCATATGTAGAAGGCTCAGGGCCTTTGAGAACAATCTTCGCACAAGACCGAGTAACAGCATTAGCATGAACCTTAGATTGTTTTGGTTCAAAGGGATAGGGTGCAGGCCCTCGTAGAATGAAAGGAGTTTTATCCATAGGAGCATCTTCTCTTCCCTTGATGGTAACAACATTGTTGTACTCTTCATCAACAAGTTCAACCATATTAATGATATTATCATTATTTGTGTATGTATAGTTGACTTTGGTATCCATGTTTTTACCTTTAGAGGATTCACCCTTCCCATGACGAGGAAAAGGGTCTTTGAATGCCTGATGATCTGAGTTTTGTTGTGACCTCCCATAGCAATAACCTCACTATCGATAAGGTCCTAGACCTTATAACATAGTTGAATGCAGGGAGCCGTCTTGTGAACCTTGTTCTAGTGATAATCACAGTACATAGATTAATTCCACTAAGAGGGTCGTGGTTGCATATCAAAAGGAAGCAAATTATCTAGAGGAGTGAGTAATTGGTTGTCCAAGAGATTCTTGTAAACTGCATCAAGCGGTTCTCCTAGAGGGTGAACTCACGCTTGGGTCGAGGAGCCCAAGGTTTTGATATAGAAAAGTTAAGGCGGTTTAGTTTGTGCCACAGCCTGGTCAATGGCTTTGGCCACCTACATAGCGGTAGTAAGATTGATTGTAGCCTTTGGAGGCTTGGGAGTCACATTATCAACAACTCCATCATTCACAACATTCTGGTTCTTGTTGAAAATTTTGGATTTGTCTTTACCAGAGGAGGAGGACCCTTTTTTATTATCCTTGTGTAGGGTCAGTTCTCCTTTCTTGACCATGAACGTTTCAATTCTCACATCTTTTTTGATCATATCATCGAAGGTCAAAGGACCTTGTAGCTGTACTTGATACCCAAAATTGGGAAGGAGATTGTCTAAAAAGATGTCAAGATTTTCAGACTCGGGTATTTTTCAAGAATACTTTGTATAAATTTGTCTCCATCTCTAGAGAAATGTCAAGAAAGGTTCCCCATGGTTTTTCTTAAAGTTGCAAAGATCATGGATATTAATCAGATGTTGGATGTTGTGTGAGTAATGTTGCAAGAACAAGTTGTCAATCTCGTCAAAGGTCTTGATGCCAATCAGGAGCCTAGAGAACCACTCCATGGCTGACCCTCCCAAACTACATGGGAAGACATGCATGAGGTAAGTTTGATCATGTATAAAATCCATAAAGAGACCGCAAAACTCTCTCAAATGATCCTGGGGATCAGAGGTACCCAAGTATTTTTTATACTTGGGAAGTTCAACTCCTTTAGGAAAAGGATGCATGCACAGAATCTTATCGAATGGGAATGGACAAGTGCTTTCTAGCATGAACTGTGTGGTAGGTTTGTCTTTATCCTTCATGATTTTAAGGAGTTGTTCTTGCATGCTTTGAACTTTTTTTTGTAACCTAGAGTTTTCAGTTTCTTCCTCTTGCATGACAAGAGTCTCTACATTGTAGTTTGAGGGAAACTTGGCCCCTTGATTGGCTAGTTTAAGAAGATATTTCTCTTTCTCCTCCTTCAGGAGAATCTCCATCATCTTGTGAAAGTTTTAATTGGCACAAGCATCTGTGATGTCTTCCTAGGTTATTTGTCTCCTCATCATTAGGGGGTCTTAATAATGAAACTTACCCCTGGTTTTAGAGTGATCATCGTCTCTGTTGTGCTCACCTAATTAATGTTGGTCTGCCATCTTGCTAGTATGCAAGTGTTTAGTATGAAAAGACTCAATATGAGGAGGTTGAGTATCTTGAGGTTTTGTACCTATGGGAACTCTTGTTTTTTCAATAGTGTCAAGTTCAGGAAACAACTCTTCAGAATTTTGATGTTCTTCAAACAATGGGTTTTGGACCCTACTGAAGTCTACTCGGAATGAACATTGGACGTAAGGTAGAATGAAAGGGGAGGAAGATCGATATGATCCCTCGCTAGAGGTAGCTGATGAATAGGAGCATGAAGATCCTCTATTTCACTCTGACTGTGTGATAAGCTTGGAATGACCTTTTCCTCAGTTTCAAAGTCTACTTTGTCTAGTGATACGTGGGAGGAATGCGCTGCTACTTCGAGTTGTAACAGTCATAGAAAAAATTATACAAGGGGAGTGAACTGGGACAATGCTTGGAACTGTCTCAAGATAAATGCACAAGAGTTCCAAAAGGTTATGTATACCCGGCATGAGTCGTCAGAGATAAGGCTAGAATAGCTGAGAGTTGACTATCGCGTCACAAGGTATGAAAACACAGTAGAACAAGTAAATAGATAAGAGACAAGACAAGTTCAAGCGAGAATCACATAATTCTCAACCTGAGACATCCATTCATAGACTGTGTATAGAGAGGAAACAGTCAAAAAGACCTCAAAAAAAAAACTAGATTGAGTAGAGGAACATAGAATAGGCAGCAAATAGCTTGTTGTTTTCAAACTTTTTGGACAGTTTCACGCAAAGAAGTGTTTTCTCGCACTCAGATTCCCACAGGCTCATGCGAAGATTTGTAGTCTGATGCAAAGAAAGACTAACTAGTGATAGAATAGATAGCAAATAGCATAAAAGTGCACAAAAATTCTCAAAGCCTCATGCAAATATTTGCACAGACAGACATGAAGAAGTGTTTTCTTGCACAAAAATTGGCAGAAAGCCAAGCGAAATTGTCCAGAAACAGACAGTTGGAACATTTTTCAAGACACAGTAAAGATTGTTCTCTAATAGAGTACATAGTTTTAGATTGTTAGTTTGTTTGTTTGAATGTTGTAGAACCAGTTATCGACAAGCATGGATAGTTGTGACACAAGAAATAGTCATAAAAAATTCAACCAAGGACAAAGCAACTAGGAAGAATGTGGGAGTATTTGAAACTTTTTAATATTATATATATTGAAAACTCAAAAAGACACGCGCTTATCCCTAAAAATAAAATTGGTAGAGAAGACAAAATCTTTGCCCCACAACTTATGCACATACGTTCACCTCACACAGCAGTGTCACCCCTGAGAAGGCAACTATGTTTTTGGTGTTTCCAAGGACTCAATAGTATATGTTCAAAGGTTACCCTTGAAGCAAGGGCCAGTGTCATATACCACCTTCAAATGTCTCCTTTCAGAGGTGAATTGGGTAAGAATCTAGCTATAATGGTGTTTCGTAGGCTTTTGTTCACATTAACATTTGGTGGCCTTGCGAGTGAGGTTGAGACATATAGCCACACAGACACTTAAAAGTGTACACCCTTAGAAAACAAGGCTAGGAGAAACACTGCTCAGTACAATAGATAGGACTTCCTTGAGATGTTCAACATCAAGAATCAAGAGGAATAAATTAACATGGCTTTGGATTCTTTCGCTCAACAAAGCTACTTTATTAGTGGGGTGGAATCACCAGTGAAAGGTGTGTACCCACTTGGGTCATTCCTGGAGGTTCAACTTCCAGCAGGCCTGCTAAAGGTTAGACTCATACTTGGTTCAATTTCAAGGGTCTAAGTTTCTAATTCTCCCAAAAGAGGAAAAGAGCATACTCCTCTACCTCTACACCTTACCCAAACACGCAAGACATATTCATCACCGAGATAACTCCTCTTTCAACAAATCCAAGAGCTTCTAGGTTTTTTATTCTCTCAAAGAGAGAAGAGCATACTCCCCTCACTAATGGACATGCTAATTGATTCATTACCTTTCCTTGCTCCCCAAAGAGTCAATCCCCTAGCAGCGTCTAGGTCTCGGATTCATTCGTGGGCATCACTTCCATGTAATGAAGAGGCTAATACCCTATTCTTCTATCAAGATGCTTGAGAGATTATTAACAAGGCCTTATTTAGACTATGTAGAGAAAGCATGAAAGAAAACATAATGTTTAAGTAAGTTTCAAAAGTTCTTTGACAAGCATTCTCTAACACGCGTCCTGCAATCAAACTGTTAGCAAGTTTGCATAGTTATTTAAAGGAAGCTTCATAATTTCATCCTACAAACCACATGTTAAGCTGTTTCAGAAATAAAAACCAAAAAAACACAGTCAACAGCAAATAGAAAACATTAGTGGTTAGAAAACACAATGATGAATTTGCAAATTTTAAACTTTCTGTTGTCAAAGTCCGCATGAAAATATACTAGAATCTGTGTGAAGTAATACTCTGTATCACGTGAATTTTTGCAAAACTTCATGTGCTTGAGTGAGAAATTTTATGTGAAGCTTCACTGCAGAGCCGTACAGACAAAAAATAGATTAATCAAAAGAAGTACAAAATGAGGCCAAAAATTAATTTTATCGCCCCACGATGGGCGCCAAAAATGTATACGCTAAATGTGGCCTTCTTATTTAGCCATACACTTCAACATGGTCATTGTTCACCAGTCACATACAAGAATGGATATGAAATCATCCATCTTGCGTACCTGTGTGAGTCAACCTGTTTCCTCCTATCTAGCTAGGGTTTTGAATAAGCTCTTAGTGTTCGAGAGTCCATCAACCATAGACCATTACTAGAATGGAGGATTTGAGCAAATAAGTAAATGCAAAGCTATGAGAGAGATTATTTTATTCTAGAAATTAATGTGCAAGCTAGGTTAATCTACCAAATGAATGCAAGATTAATCTATGAAAAGAGAGAATAAGCTAATAATAAGAGAAAGTGTAAACTAATCTAGAAATGGATATTAATCTATTCAAATTAAGATTTTCTTGAAATGAAGTTAAACTATGAATGTTTAATCTAAAAAATGATATTAAGCTATAGCAACAAATCCTTAAAACAATGTATTTAATTAGCAATTAGAAGATTCAAGACTTAGCAATTTCAAAAATCATAGATTATAAGACTAGTTTGAATGAGAGCTGAGAGAGTTCTTTTATAGAGTGAGAGTCTGTTCAGAATAGAAAGTTTCCTTTGAGAGAAATAGTTAAATTATTGAAATCCAATTGAGAATAGCAATTTTTTGTTGAGAGAAACAGTCAACTATTATCTTTTTGAGTTTAACTGATTTGTTTCTCTTTTAAATCACAGTTAACTCAAAGTTTCTATTTCTTAACTGGAGAGAAGATTTTGGAGAGAATATTTCATTAAATAAATAGAATATGACCTGATAAATGTATCTTCTCAATTATTTGAACAATTAAATTCAACTATTGAAATGAAGGTATTTATTTAATAATTAAATATTATTTAGTTCCTTTTTAAGTATTTTGGCTAAAAGGGTGAATTTAATTTAATTAAAGTGCTAGGACTTTGTAATTAAATTAAATCAATCATAGGGTTTATTTAGCCAATTGATATCGACATTTAGGACTTAAATATAGTATATGATTAATGGAGATTTAGGATTTTCAGCATTTTACACTTGGGTCAAGTAGAGTCAGTCAAAACTTATAATTGCCTAGTACAATAGGACTTTGATTATTCAGAAGGCTGACAAATGCAACAAAATTAGTTAGGGTTGCAAGATGCCAATTTTGGGTTGTTACAATAGTAACCTTAGTTCCATATCTAGTATGGAAAAGCATGTGGGACTAGTCAGAAGAAAGGCAGCCTCCTATCTTGGCTATGAGCTCCGTTGATAAACATAAGACAAATAAGGCAGGGAGGTCTGTGATGTATATGTCAAGTGGGATAGAAAAATTGGGGCTTCCATGGAGAATCAACCTTGTGTCCTTGGCCAAACCTATGGTGTTTACTGAAGAACCATCAAGTTGTGTCACCTTCTTTTGAAAGGGTTCATATCTAAGTCCCAATTGGCTAGCTACTTTTTTGGGAATGACAGAGCTAGTAGCCCCACTATCTACCATACAATTATGTACCAAATATTTTCCAATTATTAAAGATACATAAAAGGGAGGTGGTTTTAAGTTCCTACCTTGCATGGCATCTTCCTTGGAGTTTCTACTCGAAGTCTCCTTCTTTTCTTGATTAGTGTTGACCAACACTGGCTTAGCAACTTCCTTTGTAGACTGCTGGGGAATTACCTCTTTAGTCATTGCTTTCTTCAAAATTGCAGGTTTTCCTAGAATAGCCAAAGAGTCCTACATAGATATAGAGACATTTTCCTTCTTCATATTGTATACAATGTTGAAGGGCATTGTTGCATGTACTATTTGGTGTGTCTTCACTATGATAGGCTCAACTTCCTTGGCAAATTGGCCTTCTTTGATTGGAACTATGGGAGTCTCCTTTAGTATGGTAGGAACATAAGGATGTGATGTATCTACAGATGTAGTAGCTTTAGCTCCATCTCCTACTCTCTCTATGTCTTGAGCTCTTCTCTTAGACTGAGAGTTGGCTGATATTGTGGATTCACCATTTACTCCATTGAAGTATTGTTGCTCCCAATTGAAGAGAGAAGTCTCATCTAGTTGTGCCTCTTGATGAGGAGCTAACTCATTAGAAGAAGCCTATGATTGAGTATGTGAGGAATTTTGAACCATTAGTGCTTGGTTCATCCATCCATTTGAGCATGTAGCCTAATTATGTGGTTGATTACAAGGAAAACACCATTCATTGTCCAAGACCAGATTATTCTGACTTGGAACTATATCTTTAATTGGATTTGCATAACTAAGAGGTGTGGGATTGTATGGTTGGACTGCCCTCTAATTGAAGTTCTACCTTTGGCCTTGGTAATTTCCTTGGTATGGTGGCCTATTCTACTGATAAGATGGTTCCTAATTTTGATATTATTGGTTGGTAATTTGATTCTATGGCTGAAAGGGTGGTCTATTCCCTTGATTTTGCTTCTTTATATTGGTCAACTCTTTGGTTAGAGTCTGAAATAGATTTTTCATTTCTTGCTCACTATTTTGCATCTTTTGTTGACTACTTCTTAATTCAAGTAGCTTTTGAGAAGGAACTGCTTCAGATTCATCATAGCTAGTAGTGGATTGAGGTGCTACTATAGTGGGTATAGGAGTGTATGGAGGGATATTCAAAGGCATGTTTGGTTGAATATTGGGAAAGATAGACATGGGTAGCCTTGGGGCTATTGTGCCTGCTTGGATTAAACAATTTTCAGCCCTGACAGCTATGTCAAAGGCCTGAAGCAATGAAGTACCTCTCATGGATTGAATCATGATAGAGATATTGCTATTCAGACTTCTCAAGAAATATAGGAAGGCATGGTCAGCTGAAAGTCTAACTAAGATATGAATTTTATTCCATGTCTTAAGGAATCTATTATTAAAGTCTGTCATTTGTTCTTAAGGAGCTCTCTTAATGGTTGTTAATTTCTCAACCAAAGATAAATGATCTAATTTATCCTCAAAATACCTGCTTAATGATTCACCTAATCTATCCCATGAATCAATTGAACTGATAGCTAGAGTTCTAAACCATTATAAGGCCTTACCTTTGAATGAGGCTGCTAAAAGCTTGGTAGCCACATCTTCTTCTATGATATGATGCACACTGCATATGGTGGCTACATCTCTTATGTGTTCACATTCAATTGTCTATCCTTCTCCTATGAAGTCAGGAAGACTCTTGAGTGCTACTAAGGGCACATCGTGATGTTGAGAAAAGAAAAAAGGGACTTCCTTGATTGAAGGGCACAAAGGCAAACTGTCTGGTTGTTGCAGGAACTGTGATCTGTTGGGAAGCAACTGTGTGAGTTGTATTTGGGCCAAGTAGTAGAGCTGAATATTCATGTAGCTCTCTAGTTAGAGATCTTCCTCTCCTTCTTAAGTGGAAAGGAAAGGGTCTCCTTTCTATATTAGGTGGTGTAGATTGAACCCTCCTTGTAGGGGATGCTCTCTGAGACAATCTACAATAACTTCTAGTCAGAGGAAACTATGATAAATCATAGGGATTTGAGCTCCTTGTCTCAACCTTTCTCATAAACTTTTGAACAGAACTAGATCTTCTGTTCTCTATACCAGTGGAGTCGCCAGATATGCTTTGAAAAAGAAACCTCTTTAGGTCACTACCATGCAATCAGCATATCAGAGATAGCATAGCTCAGAAAATGAACTTCTTTTAGGTCCCACCGAGCATGCCAGAACTATTATACACTAAATTTTCAACCTATCCAAGCTCTCTTGGTCTTGATAATCTAGTATAACATGGGAATCACTTCGAGTTTGTGGGACCTACGCTAACTTGAAGTGAAGCCTCCAGATTCTAGGTTGGTTCCTCTTGGATAATCACCTAATCTTCTCTTGAACATGAAAAGTAAATTTGAAGGAAAAGGGATAGAAGGAATGCTTGAAAGGGAAATAACTGAAAGCAAATTATCCTACTAGGTGATACACCGAAAGTAGCTTGAAATATGACACAGTAACTAAACTAGAATGAAGGTTCTCAAGTCTAATAGAACACAATCTTTATGAACAGGCTTTGCATAAGTATTTCATAGAGAGGTCTAGAATGGAAAGAGGCTATTAGAGGAAAGAACAAATTTCACAGGCAATAACATTCCCAAGCAAATTTAGACACAGACTGTGACCTGCAAACAAACATTCACTTCAGCAAATAGGAATAGGAGTGAGACAAAGTAGCCAGGGATGAACAAAATCAACAGGGTAACCTAAATCAAATCACACATAGTAGTACACAAAGATGCTAAAGGAAGAAAGGCTCAAGAACTCTAATATTTATCTAGCATAAGCGACTACATATATTTTAGTAAGAGAAAATACAGATAAAGAAAAGCTTGAGGGAAGAGAAAATGCCACAGAACGCTCATACATAACCTGGATTCCAATGAAAGATTATAAGAAGTGAATATTTGAGGGCAGAGAAGATGCCATAGAAAATCTTGTGCCAACTAGAAAAACTCTAAGCTAAAAATATTTAAAACTAACTTATATACATGTTCCTCTAGCACGCAGACTCAGGAAACAATCCAATCTAGAAATTAGTGTTACAATAGATTTTACATAAACAATGTAGAAACCCTAAATCTCTCAATTCTTCTCATTAATACATGTAGAAATATCTAAGATGGTCAGATATATCCTTAAATATCTTTCACTTTTCCATAAATGCAGCCTGAAGAAGTTGGCTCGACCCATCTCCTTGTCTATAACTTGAAATATTGTGCCACCACTAGTCTCTGAGATCAGATCTTTTGAATTTTAAATATTTGAATAAGCAATGGTCACATGTGGCCCAGGTACTTGTATCAATGGCCCAGATAATCTTGACCTTTCCTTTTAAAACATATTCGTTGATCTCTTATCCTTCTCTTCATCTCTGCTGACTTTGGCTTTAAATTAGGTTCACTTCCTTTTAACTCTGGTTGCCTGAAATCCCTTATGTCACTAGTCAAGATAACATTCCTTTAACTCTGAGTTTCTCTAGAGACTGTGTGACCACCGCAAGATCAAAACAAGATCAGATGATTAGCACTAAGTCTCATATCCTTAAGAGAATATTCTATTTCCTTTCGAGACTTAGCGATTGCCATGATCTTAACCTGACTCACCTTTTACTTTGGTTTCCTTATTGAGACTTGGAAATTAAGGAGTCTCGTGATCTCTTATCACTTTGCTTATGTTAGAAACACTGAGAGGGGGGTTGAATTAGTGTTTTTCTATATATTGTATTTCATCAACTTTAAAAATAAATCAAATATATACCAATTGAATGTTGGAGATTTGATTCTAAGCAGTTGATTAATTGTATGTTTGTCATTGATGACAACATATAATACATAGTAGAAATTCTGTATGTACTTATTAGAATGATGACATGAAGACTTGCGTGGTTAGATACATGTTTTTGACATGTTTATGATTTTATGTTCATACACACAGATCTAGATATGATGTTTCAGTCAAGTTATGTAATTCTTTTATTGGCAGTTACAGTTCTAGAAGTGTAACTGTTTAGGGCCGATGTATATCACGTGTTTCTTGAGTTGCGCCTATCTTTAGTATATGCATGTTTATATTCATGATTATTTATGAGTTGATGATATTAATCTAAAGGTGCCAAACATGTTTCAAGAAGATTGCAAAGTTAGAGTTAATTTGGTGAGGCCGACTTAGTGAAGCGTCGCGTCTATTCAGTTTACACTTGTGCGATTGTAATAATGCTTGCATACTTAGTAGAGCTGACAAGGATGTTATGAAGAGTTGTCTTACAGGTCCCATTATCTCATAGTTTGAGGAAGATACTTATAGAAAGTCTAATGTGACATGCTAAGTGTGAATGATACGAAAAGAGAAGAAAGATGTACAAAGAAAATTATCAGAGTTGGTTCATTCATCAAGAGTCTATGTGAAGAAGAAGTAAAAGATATAGTGCATATATGTTATACAAAAGGTTGTAGCCTTCACCATCAAGCAGTGAGCTTTTGGACAGTGAGTCCACCACCCCTAACAGGGTTATTTGTAAAAGACTCCTAACAGGGTCCAACCCTTAACCAGGTCACTATACTT
>MU224334.1:7856987-7888648 GCA_018584345.1 Thuja plicata
TTATTGATAACTAATTCCCCCCCCCCCCCCCCTCTTAGTTATCCTTTGGGACTATTATAACATTGAAGCTTAACACAAGAACACATAACACATGATATGATTACAGGGAAACCTTGATCAGAGGGAAACCCCAGTGGAAATTATTACCCACAAATATTGCACTACTATGATGAACCTTTTAAAGTTCCTTTGCCCAGTTAGGAGCAGTCTTTACAATGCAAGTACAATGACCTATTTAAGGGTTTGACCCTGTTAGGAGTCTTTTACAATTAACCCTGTTAGGGGTGAGGACTCACTGTCCAAAAATCTCACTACTCAATAGGATGAAGGCTACAACCTCCTTGATAATAGATATACACTATATCCATAAGTGAATTGTTGTATGTGACATAATTGTCTGATCAGTTCTGGTTATGCACTGATGCTCTTATACTCTTAAAGAGATTTATCTCATTCTAAAATCTTATACTGTTCATTTATATCTCTGCTCTGCATATTTATTTGACACCCTCTAATACAACTTTACATGTCATATATATATATTCATGCCTAAATAGACGCGACTAGAAACAAGACCTTAGTCGGCCCAAAAAAAATATACACAATGCTTCCAAACTAATTGGCTTAAGCTTGATTACAAGAGTGATTGAGAAATTATTATAAACATAATATAATAGGTGCATAGCCTCTACAAAAAAAAATGTTATACTTTGATCCAAAATTGAGGTCGGCTCTGTACTCTGTTTCCTGGACTGCTAGAGGTACTTCAACTTGTTGTAACTTATCAGTACTATCTTATCTGATCATGTGTGTCTAGGGTAATCAAAAAAACATATCATAGAGCTTAAGTCTGAAGGCACTTAGTCTGAATCGGTCGTACGCATGTGCGTTGTTGCTTTGATCATTTGTATATCTATGTTTTGTCCTGTATTCTATACTTAGTCAATTTCCACTTCAAAGTTTTTTGTCAAAACTTCATATGACTTTGTTTCCATAATTAAAACACAAAATAAGTCATATTCTCCTTGGGAGTCAACTTTCCAACAATCACCCCCTTTGTCATTAATGGCAACAAAGGAATGTGGCCAAGTTACTCAAAATTGACTAACACCAAAAAATTGTATATCATCTTTCTTTAACATATACTATATCATTTTTCTTTGCATATATATACACTACTCCCCATATATACATTAATCCCCCTTTGAAATTAATGACAAAGGTGTCAAATTTGTGGGTCCATGAGTACTTACTCTGAATATACATTTGGATAAGCAATCTGTAGATTTGTGATCTCTTGTTGCCAGAATGCCTTCATTGCATCTATAGTCTGAAGATGGGCACATAGAGCATATGTGAGCTTCTCCATTTTTATCAAATTCATGCAGGGACCTTGATCATAGGTGAAAATGGTTGCATCAATCTATTTGATGTTTTCATTCAGAACAGCTAGTGAGGTCACAAGTGCATTTCTTAGTTGAGTCTACCTTGTCCTTATCTTGCTAATCTCCAACTTAGCCTTTTCAATCTTATTTAACTGCCCTTGATAGATATTTTTGCATACATTAATATCTTGTGAGGATGTTTCAATTGATTTTCTAACACTTTCAACCAAGATGTCAGCTTCCTCAATCTTTTTGATGTGCTCTGAGGTGAATTTCACTTTGTCCATGTAGTTTGCTACTACATTTTTTCCTTTAGATGCTATTTCTTTCAAGATTGCTTGACCAATCTTCAATGAGTTCATATATAAAGAGAAATTATTTGTCAATTCATCTAATCTTTCTTTCTTGTACTCATCTTCTAAAATTTTAGTAGCAGAGTCTACTAAACTTGTGAAATGTGTTTTGAGGCTTGTCAAGATACTGTCAACATCATCAACTGACTGAATCTTAGCCATTTTCTTATCTACGGGCACTAGATCATTTAGAATGTTTACTATTTCTCAAAAGAGAGGGTTTCTCATAACCTATTTTTCTTTGGCTTTCTCCATGGCTAGCACACTGATCTTAATCAAATATTCTTCTCTGCATGCATCTAATCTTGTTGAATCAGGGGTTAAACTTGACAACAATGAAGTTACTAGTTTTCTAGGAGTGAATATAGTATTTTGATTAACATCCATGCGTTCAGTCTTCACTAGGATATCCATAGAAGGTATTTCATCCTTATTCCCTTCTTCTTGACCTGTGGTTCCCTCTGCAGGAACTTGTTCTTGCTGCAAAGAAGTGTCATCAGTGCATACCTTCTCTATTTCTTCAGTATTCACAAAGGCTTCTTTAAACTTGTCCAAGTCATTATCTGAAGCTGTCATTGATACTTCAACATCATTGGTTGTAACTGTTTCATCTGAATCTTTTACTATTACTGAGGGTAATGGAGCTTTAGGCGCTGAGTCTTGTGGACCTGTCATAGGTGCATTAGAAGTCTCTGGTGCTTTATCCTATTTTGGAGGGACTGGAGTTACTTTAACTATAGGCATCATTGCTGGATACATGTGTCTGTCTAAACACTTGGGCAAATGCTTTTTCAGTCTCTTTCCCAACCAATTCATACTCTTTGTTCATGATATAGAGAATTCTTGTTTTGTTTCTGAGATAAGGTTTTACTAAATCCAACAGGATGGCTTTCTCATCATGTGAGCAGACAGGGAGAAGATTGTCTAATGTTTCTTCTCTTATCCTCATATCCTCTTCAATTGCTTGTCTTTTCAATACATCAAGTATGTTCCATACCTTGTCTGGTATGACTATTTTAAGTTCCAATACTTTCCTCTTGAACTTAATCATGTGAGATATGATCATAGAATGAATTTTTGATTTGTCTATTGTTGGACTCAATGGGAAGTAGTACTAAGAGGGGAGGGGTGAATCAGTACATCTAAAACTTTTAACACTTTACCCAATTTATCATTAGTGATCATTCAATTCTGATTTACCAACCATTACTATTATTCTTTCTTATATAGACATTGTTTTTTAACAATCTTTACAATCATCCATAGAAACATTTATGAAATTCACAAACACATAGCACAAGATATGACATCATAGAAAACTCCTATTATGAAGTAAAAACTATGGTGGGGATGGCACCCACAAAACTTCACTATCTGCAGAATGGAAGGGAGTCGGTTAAGGCTTACAATTTGATCACTTCTGATGATCTACCCTGTTAAGAGTATTAAGGTGGAGACCTGTTAAGATCTACTCTGTTAAGAGCTTCAGCAACACTGATTTAAGTGTGCACTCAGTTATGATATTTACAATAGGATGGTTAAGCCCACCTTTCTTGAAAGGATTTCATTAGTGTACTAGACTTGTTAGAATGAGTACAAATGTTGACCTAACTGTATGCAATCTACTATTGCTGATTTGCAGATCCATTAAATCTTTTACAATAATGATATCACCTTAAGTGATTCATGAATACCTTTTCTCTGCTTGTTGGTAGCCTCTGTTCTATTCTTGAAAACTGATTTGAATCTGTTCATGAATTCTCTGTCTGGTCTTTAGTTGCTCTCTATGGCTACTATCTTCATTGAACAACGACTATTCTTAATGGGTTGAGCACCTATTTATACAAGTTTTTTGACCTATCTTGGAATTCACGATTTACAATGTTAACTCTTAGATCCAAGGTTTACAACTTGACCTTGATCTTTAGTTTGAATGTTTTAAAACAGTAAAACAAATTAAAACAATAAATATTACATTTCTTCCTCCCCACATAATGGATTAAAAATCAAATCAATAAGTTATAAATACAACTTCAGTGATTTATCTGATGTGGAAATTCAGATCCACTTTTTGTTGGATGTAACTGACTGTCAGTTCTTGGCTATCGGTTTGAACTCATAGTCTGTCATCATTCCTTAACTAAACTGTTTATCGAGTTCCCTGTATCTTTTAGGTTCCTCTCTTTTTTGTTCGTCGGGTAGCACTTTTGATACTTCATCAGGTATCCTTATCTTTTTTTCATCGGGTAACCTTAGTGTTGGATAGTGTTGTACCATGTCTATCAATTTAGACTAAATCGATGGTGCAGATCATGTTTTTCTCTAAGTATATTAATGGAAAAATATAATGCCTTCAATCTCCCCCTTTGACATTAGTATTAAAAAAACTTATATGTGCATAATACTGAAATTATTACACCATGTTTATTTCCTTGTCATAATATGACTCCCCCTTTCTATGTGCATCGGTATAGTGTTTATATATGTACATGTATAGTATTTGATTGTTGTATGTACATTATTTTTCCTTTTTCTTCCACTATACATTATTTCCTCCTTTTAATTGAGGTGATGTACATATCAAATTCCCCCTTTCTTTTATATTGATGACAAAAATGTACAACTTACAAAATGTCAAAAATTTGTGACAAAAATGTGTAACTTACAATGTGTCAAAAACATTAGAATGGGTAAGTTTGATATCTTCTATTAGTTTCTCCCATTGTTCTTTCAATTGTTTGAGTGCCATATGTTGCAGCTCGAGTCTTGCGTGCATATCAAAAATGCTATCTAGGACAGACATTTCAGGGGTGGAAATTAGTGTATTTGCATGTGTCATATTTTGTTGTAGCAGTGTAAGTGTCGGTAAGAGCTTAACTTGTAGCTCATTGACTTCATCTCTATATTTCATTTCTACAAATTGAATTTCATGTCTCTGCTTCCTAGCATGTATTATTTATTGTCTGTTCAATTTAAGTGCTTCTGTTATGTTGGCTAGACTTTGTGCACTGGACTGAAGATCAACATCTATTTCTGCTATCTTGTCAGTATACTCCTTCGTGAGTTGATCTAAGGTGCACAATTTCTTAATTAAGGTAACAGCTTCTGATAAAATTGGTTCAATTGCACTTACCAATTCAGATAGCTTGACCTTTTTGAGTACCACTTCCTAGCTTATTTTCTTTGCGAGCTTGAATTCATACTTTTGTTCAAGTATCTCTTCCATATTTTTCTTAGCATCGGTATTCTAAGATTTTATTACATCTGTAAGTGTTACCAGTTGATCAATTATTGAAACTTATTGATCAATGTCTGTGTCTGGTACAATTTGTTGAAGTATATCATTAGCTACTTCAAGTACCTTGGCCTCTTTTGCTGCTCATTTCATCTTGTCTTGAGTGGATTTCCTCTCACAAAGATTTGCATATTTTGTTAATGTTTTAGGATCCAATGTTCTTGGATCACAAACTTGAATCTCAATTATTTCATCCAGAGTTACTGGATTTTTGTTCTTTCCTTTCTTCTTCTTTGAGATCTTAGGGGATGCAGGTGTATGAACCACTATAGCTAGATCATTTGTGCGCTCTGAGTTGCTTGGTGGAGGTTTTGTTGATGAAGCATCTTGTGTTTTCTGCTTAGTTTGCACCTGTTGGTTATGTGAAGATGTCTCTTCATTTACCTTGGGTGTTTCTACAGAATGTGCTCCTAATTTATTTTCAATCTCATCCTTCTTTCCTTCTTCACCTTTCTCTGAACGCTTGTCCCCTGTTTCTTTTTGAGTTCCTTCCCTATTATGATCAGTAGAAGAATCTTTCTAATCATCGGTTTTAGCTTGCTCTGTAGGTTTATTTGTAGTTTCTTTTCCTTCTCCTTCACCCTTGTCTTTGGGTGTGCTTGTTTCTTTTTCAATTGATCCTTCATTTCCCTCTAGTATGTTTATTACCTTTATTAGGATAGGAATGTTACTTTGAGTTGCTGCTTGGGCTTTGTCAATATTGATGTCCTACTCGTTGGTAATGTCCTTGTCAGTAGTGACATTCTCATCTTTCTGTATGGATTCTGCAGGGTCTTGCACTTTTGAGTGCATGTTTGAGGTGTCCTGCACTTCTTCATATGTAATATCAATTATCTTATCATCTCATGTCTTTAGTGCTTGATGACTTTGTTGATCCTTGAGTGTGATAAATATCACATCATCTTTCTTCTTGGGATCATTTTCAAAGTCATAGTGAGTGATATCTTGGATATTATCATCCATGCCTATATCTAAGTTACTAGGCTCATCATAACTTTCTTGATTGTCCAGAGCAATATGCTGAGGACTTGCATTATCTAACTCCTCCTCTCTATGAGATGTGTTTGTGATAAGTAATTTCTTCTCAACACTTGTTGATTCTTTCGGTAGATCTAGGAGATGTCTCCATTTGGTCTCTGTCATCGAATCCAGTTCTATAAACTTGCTCTCTAGTACTTTGTAAGCCCTTATTTTAGAATTTACTTGAGTGTTTCTTTAGTACTTCTTGTATTTCTTCAAACTTGGATTCAGGAGGCATCAATCTTACAAGAATTCTTTCTCTTGCTTCTCTTTTTTTTTGTAAGGCATATGACCATTGTTGATATATCCTTTTGCCTAGCTCCTCAGTTATTTGACTTACAAATTCAGCAGGGGCATACTTGTTTTTAATCATTGATTTGATGACTGCATCCTGTATCTTATTCTAATCTTCTAGATTCAGTGTAACCCACTGCCTGATCTTTTTATCAGTCATTGTACCATGGGTAGCAATTGATTTGGCAGCTTCATCTACTATTTGGTTTCTGAATTTCTTCTTTACTACATCTGGTTCATCATCTTTGGTGTCATCCAAGTCAGCCTGTGTCCTGACAAACCTTTTTCTTTTCTTTAATGGTGTGGATTTAATAGGTTGTTGTCTTACTCTTTTTTTTGGTTGCTTCCTTATATAGGTCTTTACTTGACCTTTCTTAAGTGGTGTTGTATCTATTGCAGCAGTCTGAATTCTTGTCCTTTGTTTCTTAGTAGGAGGTGGAGATGGAGGTGCATCATATTTAGTGGCCTCTGTATCTAATTTATTTTCCTTTAGTGTTTCACCGATGGTACCCTGTTCATCGGTTTCCTCTTGCTGATCCTGTTCTTCCTCCTCTATGACCGATAGAATCCTCTTGAGATTCTTTACCATTTTATCTTTCTTGTTCATAGTCTTTTTGACTTGTAGGCAATGTTTATCTTAGATTTGGCCTCTTCATATGTACCAAACCTTGGTTGTTTCTTATCAATGGGCTCATTTATTAGTGCCTCAATTGCCCTAGTAGCTAGATCAATATTGATTTCATAGTCTAATGATGATAACCAAGCAGTTCTTGGTACAACCAGTTTGATGTGTGTGAAGTCTATGTCTGCCATGAAACATATTTCATATTTGTGCTTTTCAACCAGTTGCTTAGGAATTCTGGTTCTTTCCATCATCTTTTCTTTGAATTCAAGGAAGTATGCAGACATTACAGACTCAAAGTTGTCTCCTAGTGACTTAATTAGTTCACTAACCTGTTGGGTTACCGGTTTGGTAGAGTCCCATACAACTTTTCCTATTGAAGGAAAGTATTCTTAAAAATACAAAAATATACACATAATAAGTGATCCAAACTTACAAGTGTTGCTCTTTGAAGACCTAATTTTGATCATATTTTCATTCAGTTGTTTTAATAGGATCTCACACATATCCATCTGAATTCCCTTTGTTACAATCTTGTAAGCTGTGCTTACTGTTGTTGCATAAATGTTGTTCATTCTACTAGCCTGAAAGATTTTGTAACCAATAACACATGCACCAAATTTCAACTCCTCATCAGTGATAGTGTTCACTTTGAGACCTCTATTGTCTCCTTCTACATTGGTGAGTTTTGTAACCTCTTTCATGCATGGATGTTTGTGTGCCCTAGGCTTGACAATTATTGGATAACCAGTGACAGCATGAAGAACATCCCTTGTTATTTTCTTGGGTTAGTCTAGCCATAGTTTTCTGTCATGCATCCTACTCAAGACTATCATAATCCACTCTGTCTTGAATTCCCTCAGGAAATGTAGGGCATTAGTTAACCCTTTGACCTCTGAGTGTTTATGTTCTTCCTTCATTTTTCCTTCGGCATCACATAGCTTCTTATAAGCTTCATCCATTTCCAAATCACCTATCTCTACAATCTTGCAATGAATGTAAGACCTAACGTCTTCTATGAGCAAAACCCTAGGTGGGATTTTTGAAAATGCACCAGCTTCATTAGGTTTCGATGCAATCTCTGGACATATCTTGTATTTAGGTTCTATACATGTTTTGTTCTTGATTAGTTTCACCACATTCTTCTTTTCATTCCTCAACTTAACAATTCTTGATGTAGTTGCCATTGTTTTCAAGTATTTAGGGTTTTCTTGAAATTTAGGGCTTTTTCTTGACAAAATAGTAACATAAATCTTTCGGTGTCTATGGCACTTACTTCGATTCATAATGGTGATGAGGGATCATTTTTCTGTATGTTGAATCATTTTGTAGACGCCTCTACTTTCTGCTTTTGAATCACTTTGATGTCGCTCTATTTTTCTCTTCAAATTGTGGGTGAAAAATAAAGTTATCCCGTCGACTATTTATAGACTTTTTGACCTAAGTCTTTGCAATAAATGCTCAACAACTCATCAGGACATAAAGATGGGTTTTTTCAGGAGGATATTTAAATCATCATCGGTGAAGACATGATGCTTATGAAAGTTTTCAACCACTTTGAGTTTTACCAATGGATATCGGTATTCTGTTACGACCATTTCTGAATTTTGCTTTCTTACCGACAGTCGTCGAGTTACATTGGTAGTTTTCCATTTTACTAGTTGATCGATAATTTCCGGTAAGTGTTAACAGCTTTGTTATTGTGTTTATCGATGATGTTGTATTCTTAGATTGGTAACAAGTAAAGTAATATGCATCTTTGATTTATGATGATTTTGACTATATAGCATTTTATATAATGGAACTGATGCAAAATATAACTTGGTATAGTGCAGTTCCATACTTACTTGTTCAGTTCAAGTGGGGTTGGTGGTGTCACTGAATCCACTGGATGGTGTGTCACCATTTGTATTGCTTGTTCTAGCTTCATCATTGCTTGAAGATTTTATCCATATTTTCTCTCTTGCCCTCCGGATATCTTCAATGGTGTTACCATTGGGATGTGTGCTTGTGTCTGTCAATCTATCTTTGCAATCTTTCTTGAGATGGCCAACTTTATGATAGTGTAAGCATGTCATTCTAGGTTTTTCCCAGCCTCTAGACCTTTTGGTCCATGCCCTCATGCAGTTTGCAGCAATGTGACCATATCTACCACATGTGTACAGTTTGTCCATGTGTTGTAATCCCATACATATTGATTACCGATTCTCTTTGGTTGATAAGGGACTTCTTTACCTTTTGGCTTCCATGCTTGTCTTTTCTTTTTCTAGCATTCTTCATATGTGTGCCCATTCATCTTGCATATAGGACAGTATTTGTCCATGTAGGTTTCCTTCTTTGGATTTTCTATCTTGCTCTTGCATTCATAAGCCTTATGTCCTTTCTTGTTACATTTATAACAGAATCCTATGAATGAAGATGTAGATTTAGAATTAGGAGTACCTTTCATTTTACCTTTGCATGCATTTGATGTGTACCCTTGCTTTCCATAGTGCTTGCATGTTGGCTTTCTTGGTCTTGGATTTTTGTAGACATTCTTTGGTCTTGATGCTTCTCCTTTTTCTGTAAATCCTATACCGCTGTTGTTGATGACGGACACTTCGTTGTCCTTCAAGAAAGTCATCCATTTGTTTATTACTTTCTTTAGCCTTTTTGATAATCTCATTATGTTGTTGCTGAATTCTAACCTCATGCTTTAGCTTTTTATTTTCTTCTCTTAGTTCACTGATAATCTGTATTCTCTCAATGAGTTCCACATTTATTCTGTTTGCTTCTTAACTCATAAGGATAATCTGATTTGTGAGATCATGGTGATGCTTAGCATGTCTTTGAATTTCCATTTCCTTTTCCTGTAGTTTCTCTAAAATCTTCCTCCTATCATCAATATCCAGTGTTCTTTCTGTTTCAACTTGTCTGGCAGAGCTCATCACATCAATCACTCTTACCATCTAGGTCTCTTGACCGATTTGTAGCATCTTTATTTGCTCTGTCAGATGTAGGTTGATTTCCTTTAGATTTGTGATGTTCTCTTCTGATGTATCTGATACATTACTTGCATTTGATCCTGAAGATTTAAAGAAATCTAGAATCTCTTCTTCCTGATAGTCTACTTCATTGTTCCTGGTAGCCATGCCTTTTCTTCCATTCAACAGCTCTTTCATCTTGATTCTTTCTTCTTTATACAGTTCATAGAACATCTGTATCTCAATCTTTTTGTTCTCAATATTCTTATCAAGTTTATACTTCTCCATTGTTAGATCTTTGTTCTTAAGCTTTTAAGATTTTCAAGAAGATACTTAAATCTGATACCAATTGTTGTACTCAATCAAAAGTAGTACTGAGAGGGGAGGGGTGAATCAGTACCTCTAAAACTTTTAACACTTTACCCAATTTATCATTAGTGATCATTCAATTCTGATTTACCAACCATTACTGTTATTCTTTCTTATGTAGACATTGTTTGTTAACAATCTTTACAATCATCCATAGAAACATTCATGAAATTAACAAACACATAACACAAGATATGATATTGCAAAAAACTCTTGTTAGGAAGTAAAAATTGCGGTGGGGATGGCACCCACAAAACTTCACTATCTGTAGAATGGAAGGGAGCCGGTTAAGGCTTACAATTTGATCACTTCTGATGATCTACCCTCTTAAGAGTATTAAGGTGGAGACCTATTAAGATCTACTCTGTTAAGAGCTTCAGCAACACTGATTTAAGTGTGCACTCAGTTATGAGATTTACAATAGGACGGTTCAGCCCACCTTTCTTGAAAGGATTTCATTAGTGTACTACACTTGTTAGAATGAGTACAAATGTTGACCTGGCTGTATGCAATCTACTATTACTGATTTATAGATCCATTAAAGCTTTTACAATAATGATATCACCTTAAGTGATTGATGAATACCTTTTCTCTGCTTGTCGGTAGCCTTTGTTCTGTTCTTGAAAACTGATTTGAATCTGTTTGTGTTCTTCGTGAATTCTCTTTCTCATCTTTAGTTTCTCTCTATGGCTACTATCTTCATTGAACAACAACTGTTCTTAATGGGTCGAGCACCTATTTATACAAGTTTTTTGACCTATCTTGGAATTCATGATTTACAATGTTAAATCTCAGATCCAAGGTTTACAACTTGACCTTGATATTTAGTTTGCATGTTTTAAAATAGTAAAACGAATTAAAACAATAAATATTGCATTGCTTCCTCTGCACATAATGGATTAAAAAGAAAATCAAGAATTTATAAATACAACTTCAGTGATTTATCTAACGTGGAAAGTCAGACCCACTTTTTGCGGGATGTAACTGACTATCGGTTCTTGGCTGTCGGTTTGAACTCGCAGTCTGTCAGCGTTCCTTAACTGAATTGTTCGTCATGATCCCTATATCTTTCAAGTTCCTCTCTTTGTTGTTTGTTGGGTAGCACTATTGATACTTCGTCAGGTATCCTTATCTTTTTGTCATCAGGTAACCTTAGTGTTGGATAGTGATGTGCCCTGTCTGTTGGTTTAGACTAAACTGATGGTGCAGATCATGTTTTTCTCTAAGTATACTAATGGAAAAATATAATGCCTTCATCTATCTCTTGGTATTTGTCATAGACAATCTTGATAGATTCTAATCTTCCTTCATTAAAAATTATGTTCTTTAGGACTGTTAGACTAGTTCTAAATCCTACCTCAGGAGGGGCTTGAGTTTTCTTTACCTTGCTCCTTGTGGTCCTTGAGGATGGATGACTTGTGGGAACTTGAGTCTTCCTTCTAGTCATCTTGCTAGGTACATAAGGTGGAGAAGATTCTAGATCAATGGTAGTTGATGGCGCAAATGTATCTTCATCAGATTTCTTCTTCTTCTTAGGCATATAATCAGGCTTTTCCATTTTCACTTCTGTAGGAGTTTTCTCAAGTTCTTTAGCAATCTTAGCTTCCCTAGCTCTATCTAGGTCTTCTTGTGTAACCCCATGAACTTTTAGGATATTAGAATTAATCCTTGATGCCTTCCTTTTGTTGTCTGTACTATACAAGACAAAATCAACTTGATTTGTCTTTTCTCCGTAAGTACCCCATCTAGGTTCATTGGGATCCTTGGGCGCAGATAGGATAACTTGTGCATAACCTTCCAAAACAAGTTCTTCAAATTCATATCCGAGAGGGTGAATCCATTTTTTTCTAGGCTCAACTGCCTCCATGAAAGTATAGTCAGTTTCCACCATGAAGCATATGGTGTCTTTGTATTTCTCAACTATCTTCTCAGGTATCCTGAACCTCTTTTGCATTTTAATCCTGAATGTTTTGATATCCATGTCCATAGAATATTTTTCACCACTCTCTTATGTAGCTTTTAATTAAATTTGTGACATAGTGGGTTTACTCCTATCTAGGTAAAGATTAGAAACCTTACCAACAATGTGAAAGTATAGATAGATAATCAAGGAGCCAAATCTGAATGTCTTGCTCTTGTCATGCTTAATATCTCTAATGTTATCAATCACTTGTGCGTGCAATATCTCACAGAGATTGTACTGAGTGTTATCTCTCACCATTCTTATTGCTGCTACAATTGTTTTTGCGGACATACTATTCAGTCTACTTGTCTGCTGAAACTTGTATCCAAGTATCATAGTGAGGAGTTTGATGTCATTCTCCTTAATAGGATCAACAGTCATCCCGCACCTATCACTTCTAGATAAGAATGCATGTTCAACCTGCTTCTTAACATCCTTACTAGTGGGAAGAACTGGTCCAGTCTTAGGAAGTCCAGTCATTTCATGATTTAGATCTGTGGTTATGCAGACAGGAACTTCACCAATCCAATAAAGGTCATCATGTATCCTTCTTAGTAGGATTTTAACCCATTCTGGCTCATAGAACTCGTGCGCATTAGAATACTCAAAGATAGGATTATCAGTGAGATGCATGTATTCATCCTTGAATGAATAGTCTAGTTTCATCATTGAATCCATAAGAGTTGCTATGTTGTTGTCCCCAATAATTTCCTTCTTACATTAGATGTAAGTGTGAATGTCTTCCACGTGTATGACTCCTAGCAGAGTCTTAGAGAATTCCCCTTCTACATCATCTAGAATAGACTTGAATGGATGCTTCTTAAAGACAAATATCCTCCTTTCAGCAATGTCAAAGACTACAATGGTTGCCATACTCACTTGTTGATCGACTAAATAGGGTTCCACCATAATTTTGAAATGACGCGACTGCTAAGGTTCCGTTCCAACTTCGATCCGTTTACTTAACCAACAAATTTTTTATCCTTCAGTGCTTTGATACTCAATTCTCCTGTGCTCTCCAATTTTTATGATCTCAAATGTAAATGTGAAGATAATTGATTGTTTACCGATTTATATAAAGGTTGCTGCATTTAATGGTTGCTACCGTATGTGGTTTCCATTGAGAGTTTTGAACTTAGTTCTTGTTGAAGTACTAGTTATGCGTGCATGCATACTTCCTCAATTTTTTATCATAGACATAAATCCATAGGCGCATACTCAGAGGTGAGTATACTAGCCGCGCAAGGGTTTAGAGCTAGAATAGCTCCCCCTAAGACCATGATGGTCGACTAACCAAAAGTAGAAGGTGCGTCCACTGTGGATGAATCTAATACCTTCTTCTCATCATTATCCTTCTTTACTTCAACTCATATTTTATCTGAATCAGCTTTAGCTTGTACAAACTTAACTTCTCCTGATTCTTCAAATAGAGACTTTTTAGGATTCTCTTGTCTTTGTGCCCTTGACCTACAAAACCTTGAGATATATCCAGCTTTTCCACATGAGTGACAAATGATAGGAGGTCTAATGTTATTATTCATCATGTTGCACTGCTTTGATGTGTGTCCATTTTAATTATATATCTGACATGTGATGTTCTGCAAGTTTCTTTGAGGTTGATTTCTCTGATTGTATTGAATCTGATTCCTTAGGTTCTGTTGTGATTGATTCTTTTGACTTGTTCTGCAATGAAAATCCATGTGACCAAATTTGTTGCATGAATAACAGTATCCATTGAAAGGTCTTACCATTTTAAAATCTCTTGCCAAATGTCCATGCATATTACAGGCATAACAAGTTTTGTTAACTTGCTTGATTTTATTTTTGGGTGGTTCTGCTTTAGACTCTGCAAGATTCTCTTCTTTCTTTGCTTATGTAGATACTTCTTGTGATTTCTTTCTTTCTTGCATTGAATTGATTTCAATTTGAGCTACATTGTATCTCATACGAGTGGTGTCACCTTTTAACTTCTATGCATACATTTGTGATTAAATTAGATCAGAACTTGTGTGTAGTTCAGATTCTATCTTTTTCTTGATGTTTTCTAATTCCAATATTTTCAAGTTTTCTTGCATAAGTTCATCATCTAATTTTTTTCTCTCTTTGGTCTTTTCTTCAATGGTCGTTAGGCTATCTGTAAGTTGTTCATTCAGATCTTCAATTTTATCCTTCAAAGACATGTTCTCTTCATTCAGCTTCTTGACCATTTTTCCCAAATCATTGGTAGAGAAATCTTTCAGATCTTTCATTAATTTCTTGATAAGCATTTGAGAGCCATCAACTTTTAGTTTAAGTTCTTCATTTTCTTTTTCAGATCTGTCAACATCTTCAAGGGCTTCTTCAAGATTCTTTTTTAGTTGTTTCACTTCTGCTGAGTCCATGATCTCCTCAAGTGGTTAAACTTCTTTGCAGAGGACCAGAGCTCTGATACCAATTTTTATAAACATTGAGAGGGGGGGTGAATCAGTGTTTGTCTATTTATTTTATTTTAGCAACTTTAAACATAAATAAAATATATATATCAATTGAAGCTTAACACAAGAACACATAACACATGATATGATTACGGGGAAACCTTGATCAGAGGAAAACCTTGGTGGGAATTAGTACCCACAAATATTGCACTAATATGATGAACCTTTTAAATTTCCTTTGCACTGTTAGGAGCAGTCTTTACAATGCAAGTACAATGACCTGGTTAAGGGTCTGACCCTGTTAGGAGTCTTTTACAATTAACCATGTTAGGGGTGAGGACTCACTGTCCAAAAATCTCACTGCTCAATAGGATGAAGGCTACAACCTCCTTGATAAGAGATATACACTATATCCAAAAGTGAACTGTTGTATGTGACACAATTGTCTGATCAGTTCTGGTTATGCGCTGATGCTCTTATACTATTAAAGAGCTTTATCTCATTTTGACATCTTATACTGTTCATTTATATCTCTGCTCTGCATATTTTTTGACACCCTCTAATACAAATTTACATGTCATATATATATTCATGCCTGAATAGACGCGACTAGAAACAAGACCTTAGTCATCCCAAAAACAATATACACAATGCTTCCAAACTAATTGGCTTAAGCGTTATTACAAGAGTGATTGAGACATGATTAAAAATATAATATAATAGGCGCATAGCCTTTACAAAACAAAATGTTATACGCTAATCCAAAGCTGAGGTCGACTATGTACTATGTTTCCTGAACTGCTAGAGGTACTTCAACTTGTTGTAACTTATCTGTACTATCTTATATGATCATGCGTGTCTAGGGTAATCACAAAAACATATAATAGAGCTTAAGTCTGAAGGAGCTTAGTCTGAATTGGTCGTACACATGTGCGTTGGTGCTCTGATCATCTGTATATCTTTGTTCTATCTTGTCTTCTATACTTAGTCAATTTCCACTTCAAAGTTTGCTGTCAAAACTTCATATGACTTTGTTTCCATAATGACAACACAAAATAATTCATATTCTCCCTAGGATTCAACTTTCCAACATCTTAACCATGATTTCATATCAAGGCCTTGCGACAACCATGAGATCATCTTTGCATCGACGGTCTGTGAAAAATCTCATAAACTTTGCTGACCTTTTCACTTCCTTTGGAGACTTAATGACCAAAAGCCTTTAACTTCACTCATCTTAAACTCAGGTCACATCTGAATTTAAAAATACACTAAGTCGCGAGCACTCTAAACCTTTTGTTAACTGAGGGTTACAATACAAGACTCAGCAAACACCACACGATTAGATCTTGATCTGAGAATCAGCTAAGTCTCAATAGCCTGAGAGGATATTCTATTTCCTTGGGAGATTACACGACAAAGGCAATCTCATGATCATTGAACAACATGGAATATTCCTTTTCCCTTGCGCGACGAAGCGACTAAGGTGAACTGAAATGTGCACATGACTTTAAAAGAACTTAAGTTGCCTGGAAAAGGTAATGAAGAAATAGAATGGGTCAAGGACCAACTAGGGTTTATATCCAATTTGTATAGGGTTTTCAATACTTAGGCCATTTTTCATGAATTAGGGTAAAACAGAGGGCTTAGAAACTTGCAGAGGTTGAGGTAGAACCAGAAAATGTGCAGAATTTACAAGCTGGGCTCTAACCTTGTGGGATCCACATTTTCCTCCACTTGTAGCCAGAATTTACATGTAATGGGAAATTTTGGGTAACAGGGACAACCAAAGAAACTAGACCAAATTCTTTTAGCAAATGTACATTCAAAAAAGAGGTCTTCAAAGGTTTCATGACAATTGCAAATAGGACACCAAATACTCTATTGACCAGATTGAGAAAGAAAAGATCCAACAGCAATTTTCTTTAAAAGAAGCAACCAACGAAAACATAAAAAATTGTGTTCAACTTGAGAATGCCAAAAAAAATCAAAGATAAAGAGCCATCTAAAATTAGTCCAATTGATTTTCTAGTTAAAGTTAATTCTGTTAATAATTCTTGCTCCCTCCTTAATCATTTCATATATTTTTTTACATGAGAATTCAAATAACCTTTTTCCATCATTCCATTTCATAAGATCAATCATCTGCACAGAGCTCAACATTTTACCAGGGAATTGTCTTCCCACAGCTTTAGAAATCAGGGTGTATGTTTTTTTTTGGGATTTTGGGATATTGAAACTATCTCTGATATCTTGCCAGGATCTCAATTTCTTATCCCTCAGTACATCCTATAAAAGAAAAATTCCTTTTTGATGCCAATTTTTTGTTGAACAACACTGAGTCAATGCAAGAGGTTTACCATTTAAGTATAATCCCCACCAAATAGATATATCCAAAACTACAAATGAAGGTTTTTCCCAACAATACTTCTTGAACAAACTTGAGACCTGACCTAGCACCATGCCTTCCAGATGGTATGAAAAACCTTGGATCCAAAAACTTGAGTCTCAACGTCTCCAAATATAATTTCATGTAGAGGAATAAGTTGTTAAGCCTTCATAATCAGGGGACCAAATATATGATACCAATTTTTAATATTGGTCTTATTACTGAGATGGGAGGGGTGAATTAGTAATCCACACAACTTCACCAATTTAACTTCTTTAAACTTTATGCACGAAAACATATAGCAGCAACTAACATAAGTAAAATTTCAATGCCTACATCCACAAGTAATCAACCACGCAATGTAAACACCATATTTATCACATGGAAACCCAACTGGGGAAAAAAATGGTGTGAGATGATACCTACAAAATCTGTACTCTTTTGGAATACGCCCTATTTGGAGCTTACCTTGTTAAAGGTTTACAAAAACATTCTTGGGTGTTACCCGGTTAAGGGATTTTCCTAACACCTGTTAGGATCTTTTCCCTATTAGGATAAGCCTTGTTATAGAACTTTAAAATACAAGCTAATGTGTCACCTCGTTAGAGGATTTGCAATAAAGATCTGTTAGGATCCACCATGTTAGGGGATTTCACTGTTACAATGATTAGAAAGCAACATAAAAAATGATCTGTAAAAACTACACTACCTCTGCATGATCAGATCCTTTTAATATCTTTAATACATCATCATATTGTATACTCTTCCTCAACTTGATCACACTTGATTCCTTTACTTTCTCTATCTCCAAATCCTTCTGCAATTCGCAATATCTCTCTCCTCTCTTATTGTTCTTCTTCAATTGTTCTACTATATAGAATTACTTCCACCGACTTACAAAAAATACTAGATCTAAGATATGAATGATCCATATCATCTTAGGTAAGATACAATGTATCTAGACACTCAGAAAACATATTCCTCTGACCACGTCAGCTTTCTCATCGATTTTACCTTGGTAGCTGAGCCATTTCAAAAACCTTATTTGGCCAAAAGAAACTTCTTAAAGAAGCCTCCTCAAATGTATACCTCGATCAATGTGATGTCAAGTGAGTCCCACAAATCACGTAACTAACTTTTTACTTTAAGAAAACCATCACTGATCCTCTTGCCACATCGAATTCCATCACCAATTTACAAATCTTCATAGCATGTTCAAGAACTTTGTCTTGTTTACCTATTCATTATGTTAACACCGCTTCTAGTCAATTAAACTAGTTGCACCGGTTAACATAATGATTAGTGCTCATACATATGGTGTCTTGACATTCTTTACAATGATATCCTATGACTGCTCCATCAAATACTTCACTGATCTGAAGTAACATTCAAATCACTTACTGTCTATCACTGATTATTTTAGTAGTTACCCAATTTGAGTCCAATCAAACACAACAAACTTAATTCTCCATATCAAGAGTCATGATGGAAAATTAACATCACCACAAATTATATATTCTTCCATAAGAATGGAAACTTTAGAAAAATAGTGCAACTCATGATTCACATACACAATATTAGGTGACATACTGAAAACACTAAGTCAAGTAGTTGACATAAATGACAACCAAATAACTGATTCACTTGTCAGAAAATCTATACCAATCTTCATCAATGCATCACTTAGCATCACTGCATCAGTTATGCTAACAGTGTTGTCAATGGGAATAGTTTCCCGATTAGTTGAGCCATCGGGCCCCTCCTGCAGGGGTTAGGTAGTTGGTGTTGGGGGATCCCTTGGAGGGATTTTCCCCCATTGCTATCATCCGCCATGAAAAATTTAGAATTTTAAAAGTTGTGCAGCAGGAATTCTTCCAATAATGTTATGGTAGATAATTTATGATATTGTTTCTAGTATATGCGACACTATTTTTGGCATATGTGATGTTTTTTTTGCAATTGTAGTGAATGAATCCTTAACATACAAAAATTAGAAACTTTGATAAATTTGATCAATTAGGGTATGTTTCATGTTGGGTTAACCAATTATGTTAATATAGGAAAATGAGGAGAACAACATAAAACCTAAGACTCAACCACAAAAGCCCAAATTTAATTGTTTATCCTACTTCAGCCAATAGAGAATGATATAAAGTTGAATGCAAAACAATAAATAAAATCAAACCAAAACCATTGTACTCAATCCCAATGAATTCTCCATTGTCCTTTTCAATTTGTATGATGTTGACTCTCAAATTTTTGACACCAACTCGTTATGTGCTAGCACAAAAATTCAAAGACTGTGGTTAGCCAAGATGGAAAATCAAGGCTGATTTTATAGATTTTTGAATTTCAATTGATGGTTCATATTAAAATATGATGATAGACAAACGACAGTGAAGATACGATGAGACAACTTGATAGTGATGATAACAAGGTAGAATTGTCTTCCTAGTTTAGAAAAACTGAATGAATTGAGGAACTAAGTAGACTGATCAAGAGTTGATTGATTTGATTGAGAGTTGGCTACATTAATTTTATCAATTGAACTAAAAATCGGTAACACTTAGAGAGGTGGAAGTAGAAAAATTAATAAGCATTAAATAACTATTTAATTATGTGCATTAGGTTAATAAATATAATAAGGATTTTATTTATTTTTAGAAATAACTTTTCCAAAAAAAGATGAATAATTAAATAAATTAAAGAACTTATTTAATTATAGAAGAGTCAATTGACTTAGTTAAATAATTAATATAATTATTTAATTATGAGAAAGGAGGGAAATGTTGAGTTTTAAATTTGAATCAAGAGAATGGGACTAAATTAATTAAATAATTAAGATTGTTTAATTAATTAAGAAGAATATTAGTAAAATTGTTGCTTGTAAGGATTGTTGGGTCTTAGTGGGATAATCCAGTTTGTCAAGAGAATAGAGTTAGTGAATGGTTAAAACTGGAGGTTGGGTGACTTAAATTGAACTTTGACATGCTATCTAAGAGTAATCTGAGCCCCTCTAAGGCGTGACTTGTGACAGTTTCAGGAACATTGTAGCAAAGGCTTCAAGAAGGTGGCTTTACAGGCAGTTTCAATGGCAAAGCTTCTCTTATCTAAAAAATTCCATTTAGAAAAGGACTCGATGATAATAGTGAATGCCCTAATCAAAGGAAAATCAATGACATAGCATTTGAATAAATACGTAAAATCAATGTGCAAAATTTTAAATTCCAAAAAGAATTCAAAATTTCTCAGATACTACAGGTTGGAAATGAGGTGGCAGACAAGTTGTCAAAAAACAAGTAGTGGCATTAATGAAAGGCATGACGAAGGACAAGTGGGAAGATATGAGAGAATCGGTATTGATGGGAAGGATGGCATATACGTTGTCATTTCCAAAATGATATCATTGATGTGTATGATTACGAGATGATGGGGCAAAAGGGGTCACTACTAAAATTGCATTAATTGTTTTACGTGCATTGGTCTATTTTTGACCAAAGGGCTTGTCGCTATATTTTGGTCGATTAATCGACGACGAACTAGAGAGTAAATTTTGACCCTTCCTAGCATCAAAAAAATAAGTAAAATATTTGTAAAATGTGGCATCAAAAGTTTTAAATTTCAACGAGAATGCTATGTCATTGACGAGATTCTCATCAAAAAATTTGTCGAATTTGGAGTCATGCAAACTCATTTCTGACGTCTACGTCGTCAAAATTATCCAGTGAGAGTGTAAATTTTGACCAATATTCCGTCGAAAAGAAGTAAAAATTTTGTAAAATGTGGCATCAAAAGTTTTGAATTTTGAAAAGGATTCTATGTCATTGACGAGATACTTGTTGAAATGTTCATCAAAGTTGTAGTCATGCAATGTCAGTTTTGACGTCTACATCGTTGAAATTGTCCAATGAGAGTCTAAATTTTGACCAATATTCCATCGAAAAGAAGTAAAATCTATGTAGAATGTGGCGTCGAAAGTTTTGAATTTTGATGAGGATTCTATGTCATCGACGAGATCATCGTCAAAATCTTTTTCGAAGTTGCAATAATGCAATCTCAGTTTCAACATCTACATCGTTGAAATTGTCTAGTGAGAGTCTAAATTATGACCAATATTCTGTCGAAAAGAACTAATACCTTTGTAAAATGTGGCGTCAAAAGTTTTGAATTTTGACAAGGATGCTATGTCCATGAAGAGATCCCCGTCAAAATTTTCATCGAAGTTGGAGTAATGCAATCTCAGTTTCGACGTGTACACTGTCGAAAGTGTCCAGTGAGAGATGAAATTTTGACCAATTTTCCATCGAAAAGAAATTGAATGTTTGTAAAATGTGGCGTCAAGATTTTTGAATTTCAATGAGGATGTTATGTCATCGACAAGATCCTCGTTGAAATTTTCATCAAAGTTGGAGTCATGCAACTCAGTTTCGACATCTACATCATTGAAAGTGTCTAGTGATTGTCTTTCCATGGGCTTCACTTAATCAGTATAAAAAATCTACTGCATTCAAGTAAGCAAATATTCATTTCCTTAGAACTAAGTTAGAGAAGGATATCTCACATGTAAATTGAAATGTAGTTTTGAAAAACTGTAAGAAAATTAACATTTCAAATGATTCTACCTAGACCCATAAAAAAGAGGGCAAAGAGTAAATAGCTTAACCATGACAGCTCCCATGGCCCACATGTTTTTCAATAAACAAGGAACAAATTTTAGGTTGTATGTAGAATATTTCATGTTCATAGAATTGTATTTGGACATTAAACTCACCCACAACAAAACCACTAGAAGAGGATTGTAGCAAGACTTCAGGAGCTCGATACCTGATACGGAGACAACCAACAACTATAATAAATTATGACCTATAAAGATGCTATCAAATAGTCCCAATGAAAAATATAAATTTGCAGATAAGATGACCAAACAAATGAAACCATGCCAATTATAGCATTGTGTTGTTACATATTTTGTAAATGGTGGCTCAGGCCTCTCGTGAAAGACCAAAATCAATAATATTGATAACATCTTTTGTAACCAGTCATATTTTGTGCTTGTCATGAAGAAACGAATTGCCACTGAACAAATAATGTAGAAAGTGCAAAGCTAAAACCTAAAACTTGATTCAGACTCTAGACTCAACAAATTTATGATCACTAAAAAAACATGCATAAAATTGAATCTAAAGTAGTAGTATTTCCCTTAATTACAAATTAAAAATCCAAATCCATATTAATATTTTGCAAAATTGATCTGAACAAAACATGGATTTTCATTTTTAATATAATTATTAAATTCAAAAAATTATTGATTCCTGCATCACCAATTCATCCCTATTCTATCAATAACTAACTATTACTTTTGGGACACACCTGTGGAAAGACATGTAAAATCAATTTTTAAGGCATGTTTTTAAGCTTGAAAATATATTTAATTTAATATTCATTGTAATGTCATAGTTGTAGGGAGAATGGTTTTGGTTTTCCACAACTTTAAAAAACACCCCGGGCATAAAAACATTCCTTTCTTAAAGCATATGCATCAACTATAAACTACGAACAGACATATGCATCAACTATAGGGAATTTGGTATTATTTTGCAGAATCTTGAGGAAAGTCACTTGTGATGGTTTTTGTGAGTTTTTAAAACTTGTTTTCAATATTTTAAATATTATTGTTCTTTCCAAATTAGACAGCTACTCATTTAGAGATTGTATCTTTAAAATAACCATAATATTTGAATTATACCCATTGGGGAGCTCTCATATTTGAATACCAATTTGGAGATTAACATCAAATTGTGAATGAATCCAAAACAGCATAACGTTATCATTTCAGAATTAGAGAAAAATTATGCTCTGGATGACCACCTATTGATTCAATAACTTCATAGTGAAAAATGGGTGCAAATTAATTCTAACATCTATCAATTTTTCTACAAAATCCTTACAATTTTTTGTCATTTCTATAAAATTAAATATATTTAAGGTTTATGTGAATGTTTGTTCAGTCAAAACAAAAAAAAGATCTTTGGTCGCATATAGATTGCAAAAAATGGAAGTCATTGAAACCATAGTAAATGAATTACCCCAAGTCTTTGGCAATGATGAAAAATGGGTAGAGTTTGCCGCCATAAATATTATTTTAAAAAAATATACAATCAAAACTAGTTCTATACCATTGTTCAGGGGACACCCATTGGGAGAGGTAGGGAGGGAAGCAATGTTCTACATATGTAAAACAATAGTTAAACAAAAATGTAGAAATTAAACAACAAACACAAAAAATACCACTAGAAATTTCTATACCAATGTACTTCAATGTTATTTCTAACTGCTGCAAATTGTTCGTATTTACTCCACACAATTCATTGCATTTATATATGAATGAAAGTCAAATTGGTCTTCCTTCATACTAGCATAATGTTTTTCTAATGCTAATAACTTCTTCAAATCTCACCCAAGGGAACCTTATCTGAAATAACTCTCACCAGAAGCTAATTCATACCTTCTCCAAATTCAATTTGTACAAATCAATTAATACTCAATTAGATATTACACTAATACTCATGCATCACCACATGATGTATATTTACTCAAATTTTACAACTATAAACGTACCACATGTATTGAAAGAAAGAGCACAAATTTAACTCCCTAATCACTACCAATGGACCTCATTTTTTCCTCTAAAATATGCTTCTTGAGAGCTAGGAATAATTTCATGGTTGGATGATGCATTAAATTCTTTAACAAGTGCAACATTTTGGTCACCTACATTCACAAGTGCAACACAAAAGGTTTGATGTCATTCACAATGGACAATACGAATACTATATAGAAATGTAGATATGAGGATAGTCAACTATATCAAGGATGAATATGTTTTCTTTTTACTTGCCTTTATTTATTCATGACTATGATCTCCAACATCATCAATAATAAGAGAATATGAGCATGCCTAGATGAGACAAATTAGAAAAAATTGTTTCCTATCTGTTTTGATTACAAGGCTTTGTGCATAATCTCCAAAATGATGACAAAATGAACAACTCCAACTTTCAAAACTAAATGGGCAGGTGCTGATTGGTTTAGCTTGAGCTTCACTTGGTTTCAAGAATAATTTAGTATTCTCTAGTTAACAAGGCCAACCATGTGAAGGTGGAAGCTCATTTGGTCCCTCCCCCCCCCTATAATCACTCTAAATTTCCCATTATTATTTGAACATCTAATTACATATTTCATTCATGCATTCATCCATTTACAAACTATAACATTCAAGCATTGTAATCACATAACATAATCACATAAAATACATTAAATTGACATAAAATTCATTAATATGCAACATTCATCAACACATTCATTTAGACAACATTCGTGCATTATCAAACAAGGTTTATAACAATCATTTATTTTTAAGTTTTTTCTTTGATTTTTTAAGGAATATATTAATAGGAACATCAATATATTTGGCATTCTCCTCGTCTTGTGACTCTAATCTTATGACATGATGTCTCCTCATATTTTTTGGAGCACGAGGCTGCTGCGCCAAAGGGGGGTCCGCTGCAATAACAAATAAATGGGTTAAATTCACAACATTTTTTATTAATGTTAAAAGTATTTTATTAATCAAAAGAACATAAAAGAGATTTTTATTTACCTGACAGTGCCACATCATCTGCAATCAAATTTTGGTCAGCCCCAACCTCAACATGTTGAACACTAAGATCATGCTCCACTCCATCACAATGACGTTCTGCATGCTCTAAAATATTCACAAAAAGGTTACACGAATTGCAATTTAAGATATTAAATTGTATTGATAATTACATAATTAATTTTCAATAGAAAATGAATACCTTCATAATTGTGATACACATCAGGGCCTTCGTCATGTGAAGGTTCTGTGACAGGATTAGAAGGCTGCAGTGAAATGTCATGCGCATTGTTATCATTGTTTTCTTTATAAAATAAAAATAGTCAATTTATGTTCGGAATTAACATCAAATAGACTATTTCTCAAGTATTCAATTTGAATTATTTTTCATTAGGCCTATTTACCTGTGTGTGAACCGATGCACTAGAATCTTCGCCTTGGCCACAGGATTCTATGTGGTGGCATGCAACCACGGCTTTATATCCTTGCTTGAAGCATATTTGTTTTTCTTCTTCTGTGGGTGCTACATTAAATTCAAAGCCCTCATTTTTTGGCTTAATATCATCAATATTGCATGTATTTCTTGATTAAACAAAATTGTTTATATTTTTATATTAAAATTTTGATACGAAATTTCCTTTACTGGTACTTACAAGTCGTGCTTGAAGTTTCATATATCCGCCAGAGCAAAGATGGTGTTGGCAAACCTTATCTTTTTTGGCATGTGTAGCCTTTGATGGGTCATGCAATCTATATATGAAAAGTTTGAAATATGTTAGATTATATAAACATAAAGATCACTAATTAGTGCATAATTACATTAATACTATCACATACCTATTTTTGCCTTCTGGTGGTCAAATTCCTTCATCTCTGATCTGTTTCTCTTTTGCATCTTAAATGATTTCATTCCACTCCATCTTTGGAACCATAGGAGGATGCTCGTACTTTGGGTTGACCTTTAGAGCCCTTTTGTATTGGTCTCTCACACACTTTAGATTTTTGCAAGTTTTATGAATAATTTTGGCTTTGTCAAAAATATTTTGACCAAAGAGATCCTCTAAAGATTTTATGAGATGATTTTTGAATTCGGGAGCTTGGTCATTCCATCTTTTAAGAAAAAATGAAATTGTTAGATAAAAAAATTAGCTGAAGCTACGTACCTTGAATCTAGTACAATAAATGTATGAAAGGAAAAATATTCTACCAATGATATGAAGCTACGTACTGCTTACGTATGGTGGGCCTGAATAGCTTCAATATTATTTCATAAAGACTTTCATAAAAAAAAAAGCATTTCCTGCAAAAACATCATGGGATCATCAATCCAAAATGAGTTATGAATAAGTAAACTACAATTACACTATAAATAATAATAGTTTTAATTTAAGTACCTAGAAGCTTAGGTACTTTTAAGGGAATTGTATCTTTCTCGGTCAACAACAATGATGCCCGCAATGATCATGTACTATCAATACGAGCTGATCCAGGAAATGATGGTAATTATCACCAATACTGGTCCTTGTTCTATCCTATGTAGGTGTATATGTTAATGAAACAAGTTAATCAATGACTATGATCAAATGCACCCAAGAAAGTACAAACCAAATCATAAATTACACATAAAAAATATAGAAAAACAAGGATTTACCAACTCTAGTCAGAGCAGACGTGGATGTGTGCATGCTCCTTGTTGTCGACCCTACAGTCAAAAATCTCAGAGTGTTGGTCATCCTTGAAGAAAGCATTTGCGCTTCATCATGACCTGAAAAACAATCAAATATACAATGTCTTGTCTTTTTTTAAATATAGAGCTAATCAATATACACAATGGATTATTGAATTTCATCCAAAATGTTATAGTCAAACACAAAAACAATCATCCATACAATGTTATCATCTAGAGCTACTTAACTTTCCATCTAGACCCACAACCCATTTAGCATGTGACACAAAATATTGTTTTTTATTGCCATGTATATTTAGTCAATCTATTCCTACGAATGAATTATTTACCTGAATGAATTGTGCTAGTACCCTCATCATGTCGAGAAACTCGTCAAGGTCTCAAAAAATTATGTAAGAAGAACACATGAATATTTTAGTTCATGACCATAAAATAGTAAAAATATAAACCTTTATTAAAAAAAATTTATAGCTAAAGAATTCATTGTTGCTTACTTCAACACAACATGCTCTCCGTATCAATTCATTTTGTGTCGCCTTTGTCTCCTCATTTGGATTTGGATCCACCGCAATGGCAAGAATTTGTGAATTGATTTTTTAGGCTCTTTGCGACCATGCTTATGGGGTCATCGGTATATGCAATGTCAACATCGCATAATACTTTTGCCTCCATATCATAAAATAATTTATCATTTGTTACTAGTGTTTTTCCCTTTCCATAAGCACCAATTTGTGACGGAAATATTAGTAAAAAAATCAAAATAACTCCAAAACCCTATTAAAAATAACATAATAATATAACATTTTGTACAATTACAATTACACTAAGGTTTACCATCACCAAAGAAGGGGTGGGAGGAACATCCCCGCCTCTATCATGTGTTGATGGAATATCCATGTCGCCCTGTGACAAATATTAACTATTAAAACATCAGCGTAGTGAAAGTAATAGACAACTTAGCAAAAAAAAGTATTAATAAAATGGTATATTGTATATTGGATTTAATAATTGGAGGTAATTATTTTAAATGTTATATATATTACTTACCAATCCCATGATAGTAACTTTCTTTGTATCTATGTGATTCAAATTGTAATCTATTAGCAGCTTTTCCCCTACAATTATTGATTTTATCGCACATATAAAAAGATGATTTCCCTCACGTGCCTCAAAAATGCAATTGGGTCGCTTATTAGTTGACCCAGGATGCATATTGTTTATAAAACCTGTAATGTTCCCTATTTATTTTTGCCTTCTGTTGATGTACATAGCAAGTCTTTTACTTTGATCATTTTCTTTCCATTGTAGATAATTTGCTGGCAGTACATACCTACGCGTATTTTTTATATTGAACCATCCGCATCCAATTATTGTAATTGTAAAAAGGTCCTACATACTCCATCAATTCAACAACTTTGTTATAACTGGCCTTTACGCCATCCATGGAAAATAGGCCTAAACCATGTAATGACAATGGAGTTATGCGATATATCATCTCGTTAACACAAAAATCAATGTTAATTGGAGGTAATTCCTTGGGTACCCATTCTTTCTGAAGATGTGTGTACCTCAAGGGAACCTTGATTTCTCATTTTGTCTCATCATCATAAGAACATGACCCCCCTTTAGCAAGGAAAAAGTGCATGTGTATATTGAATTTTCTTCTAATATTTTGACCTCTAGTTGATCTCCCTATTGTAGACTAACCACATGTCTCACTTTCATCTTCTATTCCCGCATTTGCCTCACTCAAGGAAGACAGATATGACAAATACCTATTTGGTGGTACTTGCAGCCCATCAAATGAGAGATACAGTTGAAGGAGCGAGATATTTTTCTAAATGAGGGTAATGTTGATGAAGTTGGCCTAAAGTTGATGTTGAGGGTAAAGAGAAAGCAAGAAAATAATAAACTATTTCTATAGGGTGTGTTGACTTATACCTGTCCATCCATTTCATTGTGTAGGATCCTTGTCAAAGGGGTTAAATTTCCTGCATATGTAAATCATTTATCTTAAGTGAGTTAAAAAAGTACATGATACATATGCTACAAATTACATAGAGCATCATAACACATATTTGAAACATGTGTATCATAAATCACCTATGTTGTCATCACTAGAATTTAACATAATGAATTAATTATACCATGCCATTAGAATTCAACATGAAATAAATTAATCATGAAAACATATAATTCAAACAAAATTCTATGAACAAATCAATACCTCATACATTTCATTGATCATACCTTATGCATTTTATTGATCACGTCATTGATCATCTTCTTCATCCATCTCATCATCATGACCATCACCATTATCGCCATCATCGTCGTCGTCATCACCATGACCATCATCATCATCATTATCCTCATTGTCATCATCATCATCAGCACCACCACCATCATCATCATCATCATCATCATCACCACTACTAGCATCATCATCATCATCATCATCATCATCACCATGACCATGATCATCACCATCATCACCATCACCATCATCACCATCATTATCATCTACTTTCTCCTCTACTTATTCAGTGTCTTCTTCTTCCATCACAGTATACTTTACTGGTCTTCCTATTGGATTGTGTCTAACAACAAATAACCAACCTCGTTTATGTGGAAGGCCAAAGTAAAATATCTGCTCACATTGGCTTGGAAGAACATAGGGCTCATCCCCAACTGGCTCAAACGACATTGTATTAATCATTGAAAATCCATTGTCATGTTCAATAATAGTTCTCTCAGGATCATTTTGATTCAATCGTAGCCTGTACCATTTGATGACGAATAGAAATAATTTGAAGTAATTAAATTCGCACTCAAGTATATCATCCAAGATGTCATAGTATCAATTTTTAGACTCTCAAGGATGTAAGTCATTTCTAGAAGAAATATTAGTGACCTGAAAGATTGTACTTATCCCAGAATCACATGTTTTCTTCATTTCATCCAACTTTTTGATGCAAAATATACGACCATGGTAGTACACATCTTTGTGGTACTTGACCTGCAATTTTTCAAACATGTCAAAATAATTTGCATCGATCTATGAGTTGATATTAAACATATGGGTCATGATAAATAAACTTATACATACCTTTCTACCTCTTAAACCATACGGTAGATCAATTACCATTGGCATAACATTGGAATCTCCATTACGATGAGCTTCTTTAACTATTGAAGAAACACCTTACCATGTTAATGAGCGACCATTTTGTTGAGATCGTTCAATCCATACTGTAATATCCCCACCCAAGGGAACCCATAAGGATCAGGTCTAAAGTACAAAGATAGCAACTAGATTTATTTTTTAAATGTTACTAAGACTATTTTAGAAATTATAAAAATGAACATGTCCTTAAAGGTTCCCCTTAAATGATTTCCATGAATATAAAAAAAAACATTGATTCTATAAATTACCTTAATGAATTCATTTCCTTTCCTAATTTGCATTGTATTTAGATTTTTGTGAAAGGAGATAGAAATAAATACATTGTACTTCTAAACAAATTTACCCTTTTATTTAATTTCATTTCCAATTAACCTTGCCTACACATAATTCATTTGTATTTCTGAAACATAAATAACTCTTACTTCCAATTTTCATTTCAAGAGAGATAGGATATAAAATACACAATCACGTTCCCTTATTAAAACTTTTTGATTTCCAAATAAGCATTCCCTTTGATGTCCCTAAAGCTACCCTTCCCAAATTACATTGCTTTTTCCTTTAATATTCAATACAAATACATCAAATTGCCCAAGGGCTTACAATAGATCTCTACATCTTTATTTACAATGGATAGGAGTACAAGAAAATTTTAAAGGAAATCTTCATGACTGAATAAATTTGAATCCAAGCCAAGACACGAACCACGAACAGTACCTCGAAGAGATTTGCCACCCAACCATATGAAACTTGTGAAGTTCCACCCCCCGTGCTAGGAGATAGAACCAAAGTACTCTCAAGGTCTATGGAAATATAAGGAAAAAGAACCATGTAATCAAATATTAAAAGAGAAAATGCATAAATAACAAAGCACCACTAGACTATGCACCAAAGGTTTAGGTTCTAGAATACCGCCTAGGTAAGTGTCATCACACAGCATGTGCATTGGGATCCTCCCTGGAAACCATGTAACACCAGTCCCCTCTCAAAGTTTAAGGATCCACCCTAGCAGTTACCCATGGTATCGGTACTCCAACAGGTCTATGTGGATTTAGCCATTAAATATATATCTTTCATTATCTTTTGAAACCCCCCTGCCGAGTTAATTTTATGTTATCACTTGTTTACAAACTCACCCATAGGATTCCCTGGCAACCACTTTGGGTTCCAGCACCTATGGTGAGCCACTCACCTAGGGTATCTAGTTCCCTACCCCAAAAACATACCAAAACAAAGAAAACATTCCAAATGCTCTGATTCATATGTTAAAGAAACCATCCCGTTTACTCAGAACCTCAAGATGAGTCCTAATCCTTAACCGTGAGCAATATAAGGAAGATAAAAAGGATTTCATATACAAGACATACTAAGAACAACATATTGTTCTACCATATGCAATATATTGAACATTCTAACATCATTATTCCTGAATAAATCAATACAATATTCCCCGTCTTTCAGAAAGTTCCCAGCACATAAAATTTCAGGAAATGAATATCAAACATTATTAAACACACACACATATATATACCAAAACACAAAAGGATTATTTTTTTACGGTTCTAGATCCTACGTAGGGTCTTGTGAAGAAACCTTTCCAAAGTTGAGAAACCTTTGCTTCTCATATGAACCAGTACCTTCCAAATTCCTGATGGCTACTCTCCTTTCGGGTAATATTTCTAAGTTTTTTTTTTGAGATAAAACTCCTCCTTCCTCCTAGAGAAATCCTAACTCCAACTATTTCATACTTCTAAAATTTTATTCCCGGAAATGATTATCCAATTTTTCTCCCCCCAAAAGATCCCCAACTCCTCACATACTCCAAATATTAAAATCCAACCATATAGTTGGAGGAATTACTTTACGGGAAGCAACAACTCCAACTACTATAGTTGGTTTTAAAAACATTAAAACAATTCCCGAAAGCATAACTAAAGGTTTTTTTTATATTTATTTACTTATTTAACTCACCAAGACCATAAAAGAACAAAGGTGAAAATAATCCTCAAGGAATTCACATAGCCCAATGGAAACTAACTAGCCTAACTACTAGGAGGTCTCAGGTT
>MU224334.1:7888698-7949565 GCA_018584345.1 Thuja plicata
AAAGGTGAAAATAATCCTCAAGGAATTCACATAGCCCAATGGAAACTAACTAGCCTAACTACTAGGAGGTCTCAGGTTCAAAACTCCTAGGTAAGCTTAGTCTTACTTATTGAATGATTATTACTCTTTTATATTTTATTTTGCAATTACATCATTAATTTTACAAGCATAAAGATATAAAAACACATTTGTGTGTGTGTGTGTGTGTGTGTGTGTGTGTGTGTGTGTGTGTGTGTGTGTGCACCCATATATACATACGCATATATATTACACAAATAAAGCATCAAATTCATATTTCAAAAGACAGGGAAGCATCATTCCTTAATATATAAATATAAACAATGAGACAAAGAAAACATACACTAAAGCATGAATCACCGAATCATAAAATCATAAAACTACTTAACCCCCCCCCAACTGAGGTGACTTCCTAAACAGGAACCTAAGTCAACAAGGTTTCCTTGCAAGTGCTTTGGAAATATCTCCACACAACAACATTCAGGGATTTTTTTTAAGGCACGCTCAGACCTGTGTAGCCAAGTAAAGTCGATGCTTGGTACCTACATCCTGCATCACCAAGTCAAGAGAAATATCCATACGTATATATAAATATACAAGAAATGTCAAACAAGGAGGGAGAGTGTGACATCGTGTGGATCTCCTATAAAAGTGACTACGAATGCCTCTCCTCATCCTACAAACAGATCAGATAGCAACAATATCAAGGCATAATTAGATTAGTATGGCTAGCTCCAAAAATAATCATTACTCCATAATGTAAATCAAGAATTGAATAATCTTTATAAGAAATACAATCAAATATATGAAATAACATGTCTTGATTAAAAAATTTAAATTATTTTATATCTTCCATAAAATAGTTTAATTATCCAAACATATACTCATAATGTCTCATCAACTAATCAAAATAAACAAAACATAGAGTCCATAATGCTCAATATAGAAATCATGTCTGTGCAAAATATCAAGATACTAGGGTGGGTATTACACATACCATCATCCAATCAAGATTGTTTGCAATATACAAATGTAGTTCATCCCACTCACGAGCAACTATATATAATAAATAGACCACTTAGAAACAACTTATATTTAAGATTTATAAGAATTAATTAACTACAATAACATCTTATAATTACCTCTCACTTTTCTCAATCTACCTTTCCCCATCAAGTACTCCCCTTCGATTTTGTTAATGGAGTTGGGATCCCAAATGTGATCTACATAGATATTTTCTGCAAACTTGGGAAAATATTCATTAATGTACACCGTGGTCTGGTATAACATATATTCCTCCACCATATAACCCTCAGGACATGCTCTTTATTGAACCAAGCCCTTCAAAAATTTCAAGTGCCTCTCAACTATCCACATTGACTTAGTTGGTATAGGTCCACACAATTCAATCTCCTCAACTTGATGTATGAGGTAGTGTTCTTGTGCGTTGAAAAAAGTTGAAGGTAGACACTTTTGCATTTCTCACATAAGCTGAGGAATTTTTCTCTTCCAATGTTTTAAATCTTTTTTATCAATTTATTTAGATGACAACCACCTACAAGATATTCAACACGCAAAAACATATAAATGAGACTTTACAAAAAATTATACAATAAATTACATAAAAAGTAAAGAAAGACACAAATATAATATGTATACAACAAATCTAAGAAATAACACTTCTAACCTCATGTATTTCCCAATATCATATATAAATGTTTTGACATTATTGTCTAATGTGGGAGAGATAGAGGTAGAACGTACTGCTATAATTATAAAATGATCTTTTCAATATGTTATATAATAATACAATGAAAAGTACATTAAGTCTTACAAATATATTGTAAATAGAGAAGAATGTGACTTACCTTGACGAACGTATGTCAATCATGTGTTTTCAACCCTGACCTAAAATCACCTTCTTTGATACGAGGTTGCTTATGTTTGCAGCAAATCCTGTGGGAAATTTAGTTTTTTGTATGGCTTATTTTATGGCATCACTTTGTTGTTGCATTAATAACAAGGAAGGGAACTCGTATTAATCCGGATAGTTTTTTGTATGGCTTCTTTTATGGAATCACTTTGTTTCTGCATTAATAACCAAGGAAGGGCACTCATATTAATCTGGTCTCCATTGCTATTTTATTCAAAGAAAATTTTCAATGCATGATTGGATTCATGAATGTCGTTACAAATTTTGACAATTTTTATTTGTCACACCTTCCATCCAATATTTTCCATAGTGTCTCTGTTACATTCTTTCCAATATGAATAGAATCAAACAAATGCATGATTGGGAGGTTCTTGTAGTACAGCAACCTACTAAATTGTCTAGGATATCTTTTTAGTCCTTTTGGAAGTTGGTCATCAATGCCTTGACGACCTTAATGAGCATCAATTACATCATTAGTAAACAAAAGACAATATCCAAATATAAATTTCAAACAAAAACCATCATATGGAATGAAATTACCTCGACGATTTATTCTCTCATATTCCAACTTCCATAAGTGAGGTGTCATTCTTCGTGGCTTTGATGTTGTCTCTTCTTTCCCATTGAAAAGATGTTTTCAGTAATGCGATACTTATGATTTTTGTGGAGAAAGTGCCTATTCTCATCGAACACCTTCTTTCCTAAACTTTTTGAATGACGAGATTTCATATTTGGACCACAAACTAGACATGCAAATTTTCTCTTTGTCTGAAGACCTACAAGATCGTGTATAATTGCATGAAATATCTTAATTTTGATATTTACAATTATCATGCGCAACTTAAACATACAACGAAAATGTCTTAGCACTATAATATACCAAAAATATGTGTTAACAATTTTACATACCACAAATATGTGTTAGTCCAGGGGCATCATGTATTGTCCATACAAGCATTGCATGGAATTGAAATTTTCTTTGTACTATTGGTCTAGAGATGTCATACATAGTGACCCCATTTCATAACTCCAACAACTCGTCAATAAGGGGCTCAATATATACATTCATATCTTTCACTTGGTCCTTACCTATTCGAATGGATAGAAACATTACATAATTATTATGACCATTTTGATGCGGTGTTTATAAATTAATTTACATGACTATTAAATAAAAAAATACCTGGTACAATCATTGCCAACATTATGTGTCCCTCTATATGGACATCCAAGGAGGAATGTTATTGTTGATAACAAAAAAAGGCCAGACTAAGTAAACTGACCTCATCTCTCCAAATGGATTATGTCTGCTTCCAATGAAAGTTTGATATTATGAGGTTCTTCTTTAAAGAGTGGCCAAGTATCTTCTATGTCCTTAAATTCAGAACCATCCCCAGGCATTCGCATAATGTCATCTTGACTTCTATTATGTGCATGGTAATCCATAAATTGTGCCAAGCTAGTGCACCTGAATAATTGTTGCAGACATGGAATAATGGGAATGTACCAAAGAACCTTGTGAGGCACCCTTTTATTGTTTGATCTGATCGATATCTACTAATGTGACAATCAGGGCATTCTGTTGCAAATTCATGTTGTTTATGATATATAATATGATCATTGGGACATGCTTGTATTGTTTGATACTCCATTCCAATATCTTTCATAATGGAAGATAATTCTCAATACAAGCAAGGTAGAATGTTTGATGGTGGTAAAAAACACTCACCTATCAACCTATGGCAAAAATTAAAATAAATAATATTAATCGTACGCTAACATAGAAGACGACAAAAATGACATACCTTAGCATACATGAGATTGCTACATTGGCTAAACCATTCATAACCTTGAAGTTCACCAATAACAATACAGTGGAGAAAAGAGTTGTTTGGGAGCCTTGGTACAGGGGCTCGTATGCCTTTTCAAGTATAGTTATATCAAGGTTATCTTCATTGTCATGATCAGATGTGCTAGTATCATCATCTTCGTCCTCTTGATCAGTTGTGCCAGTATCATCTTGTTCAATCATGTTCTCTGGCACATGATCAGTTGTGCCAATACCAACATCTTCAATTGTGTTCTCTATCTTCTTCGATGGGAGCATTACCTTATTCTTGATATTCACACCTCCATTTTCCCCCAGTTGGAAATCCACATTCACCAATGCATGAAAATCATTTCCTCCTTCAATGTGACCATGTTGCCTACAATGTCTCTCAGCTGTTGTGATTAGAAGTCTTCAATTTTTTAAGCCCTTACAATTTTTGCAGGGACAATAACATTTTCCATCACCTTTTCTTTTGAACTAAGACCAAAATCTAGCAATTGTCTCCTTATTTTGTTCTGGGTTCATATTGTTAGGCATGGTCTTTCTTGGCACTAGAAGAGTAAGAGGAAGAGTCAAAGTTGTCTTGGCACTAGAAGTGTTAGCACTAAAAAAAGAAAAGGAGCTCAACAAACCCTAAAAATGCATTAAGTATTTGAATTAAGAGCCTCTTATCCAACATGTGCTAAAGGAAGCCTCTAATCAAACATGTATGCTAAATGAAGCCTCTAATCATACACCCAATGAATAAATAGAGGAATCTAAGGAAAAATAGAAATTTAATAAAAATTCAAATGCTAATAATATTTGCAAAATATCAAAAAATTTGCAAATGATTAAAGATCGGATTGAACAAAATAAAGTTTGATGGACAATTTCTGCAAGACAACAATCAAGACATAGATTGATGCTACAATTTATTTAACAATTCAAATGTCTCACTCAAGTAGACAATATTCTCAATGGAACTGCTTTGATAACATATAGATACAAATAGGAGATTGGAGTTTATCAGCCTTCACCTGTGCATATACACCCTTCACTTGTGCATATAAGAGTTGATCAAAGAAGGTATATGCACAGGTGAAAAATATGCAGATTTGACCAAGCACTAATGGGAGCTTGACTCTGCAACAAATGGACTTGTGATTATTTTCACAATAGTACATTTATTCCAGGGTAAGCTCCCACTAGTGCTTAGGCAAATATGCATGTTCATCACCTGTGCATATACCTTCTCTAATCAGCTCTTATATACAGGTGAAGGTCGTGTGTGTGTGTGTGTGTGTGATATTGGAAGAAAAATCACCTGAGAAAGTGAATCAAGGTATGATGCCCCTCTCATAGATAGACCTGTAGTACCTCTGAAACTTATCGCTTATCCATCATCAACAAATCAAGAGGACAAAATAGATACTGGCCTGAAAAAGAGTTATATAGAATCTTAGAACTTGGAAAGTGATGTACAAATGAATCTAGTCAGAGATAACAACTAAGGATATTCTATTGTATATTAGTAAGATATGCATTCAGTTTATTTCAAATGTAGACAAGTAGCTCAAAAGTTATTAAAAATGGTACACATGTGTCACTAGTAACTATGAAAACATTGGTAAAAGAAATTCAAAGTAAATATGTATGAATCAAAGTAAATATGTTAATGTGTATGTGTATATATGTGCACGTTCATTCTAAAGAGGATACATTTCATCATGAAACACATAAGACTTTAATGCCAATGGGAAGAGATACATCAAGATATTAAAGGATAGTGATTTGCATGCATGAAAAATAGTGTTAGTATTTGACCATTAGATGGAATTCTAAGGAGAAGGGAAAGACTTAAAACACCCTAGTAACATCTAATATCAGCAAACAATAACTAAGTATCCATTAATCCATTGAATGAATAAATTGTAAAGAGAAATAATGGTTGCACGGTAGTCTCAAATTGTGAGAAGTAAATTAAAAGGAAAAATAGTTATCATTAGAAGCAATCGATTTGGGATATGAAGGAAGATGGCCCAATATGTTGAATATACATATGGAACAATATATCCAAAATGTTACTGTGAATATTTTTAGAAGTACAGAGCATGGGCTCAAATAAAGGAATTTATTTTCAAAGTCAAGGTACCATTACATATTTTATTCAAACTATCATTATGCTCCAATAAAAATAAGGTACATAATTTCCAATGATAATTGTATTTCTAAACCATAACAATTTAGAATTTATGTATGTTTATAATCAATTCAAACAAGACTAAATTTCTAAAAATCACAAAATACACTTTGGTCAATTTCTCTTATCGACAAGACTTTGGCCGATATCTCTTATCGGCAAGAATTTGGCCAATATCCTTAGACAAATAAATCACTAAGAGATACACCGATGGAAGCCCTACCGATGTGATACATACTATCAGGGTAAGTCAAGATGAGACAGACTGATCCCCGATGACTTGGTCGGATAAGGATACACCGATGGCTTATTGGGAAAAGGGCCATCGAGATAGCTTCTATTACCGGCACAACTAGATTTTGATTTGATCGAAACATGATGGTGTCTGTCGGTATTATTCATGCTGAAAATCTTGTGTGTAATACTATTGGTATTGCATACATGGGTGGCGTAGTGCAAAATGAGATTGACCGATACCTGGTGAGGAAAGCAGTGAAACCTATGACAATAAGCATGAAATGTGAAAAGAGCTAGACTTTAGCGCTCCCATCGGTCATATATATTTGTGACCTATAGTGATAAAGATTTCAAATTTTGAGGAAGAGCTAAATGGAAATAAATCGCTAAGAGATACAGCGACGAAAGCCCTACCGATATGATACATACTATTGGGGTAAGTCAAGATGAGACAGACCGATCCCCGATGACTTGGTCGGATAAGGATACACTGATGGTTGATTAGGAAAAGGGCCATCGAAAGAGATTCTATTACTAGAAAAATTGGATTTTGATTTGACTGATACCCAATGGTGTCTGTCAGTATTAGTCATGTCAAAAACCTTGTGTGTGTAATACTATCGGCATAGCATACATGGGCAGCATAGTGCAAAATGAGATTGACCGATACCCGATGAGGAAAGTGGTGAAACCTATGCAGATAAGCATGAAATGTGAAAAGAGCTAGACATTAGCGCTCACATCGGTCATATATAGTTGTGACCTATAGCGATAAAGTTTCAAATTTTGAGGAAGAGATAAAGGGGAATAAATTGCTAAGAGATACACTGACGGAAGCCCTGCCGATGTGATACATACTATCGGGGTAAGTCAAGATGAGACAGACTGATCCCCGATGACATGGTTGGATAAGGATACACTGATGGTTGGTTGGGAAAAGGGCCATCAGGATAGATTCTATTACAGGCACAACTAGATTTTGATTTGACCGATACCCGATGGTGTTTGTCGGTATTAGTCATGTCAAAAAACTTGTGTGTGTAATACTATTGACATAGCATACATGGGTGGCATAGTACAAAATGAGATTGATCGATACCTGGTGAGGAAAGTGGTGATACTTGTGCAGATAAGCATGAAATGTGAAAAGAGCTAGACTTTACCGCTCCCATCGGTCATATATAGTTGTGACCTATAGCGATAAAGATTTCAAATTTCAAGGAAGAGCTAAAGGGAAATAAAATTAATCTGATGGGATCCTTCACACAAGGCATGTTATTTATTTTGAACTGCCTAAGATTGAAATAAATCATCCTTATTGATTTCATGAATTTCATAATAAAAATTGTATGAGCTAGGTGACTGAGAAAGAAGTGTGTGCAAAAATGGAGGCATCTAGTTTGATGGCAAAGAGGAAACTAGCCAAAAGCTCTAAGGTTGCTGTTAAAAAATAGAAGAATGAAGCTAAGGATGTACCAAGGAGGATGCATCAGGACATGATACATCAGATGAATGCTCCTTGTCCAAAATCATGAAGATCGAAACAACATAAGCCAAAACGAGATCAACTGGAAGATGACTATGAAATAGTGAAAGATATCTGGACTAAGGTGCGTGGTTATGAATTGTTCCTATATCATTACTTGAGGATAAATAAGGAAGCACCAGTCAAAAACCTGTGGATGATGAATCTTGGTAGGTTGGTTGTGCCAAATGTATTTATTAAAATGAAATTACTTGAAATACTGGTTAGAAACTTTAAGGCAAAGGAAAGATGTATCAGAGATCCTAACTGTGATATTTTATTAGAATTTTATGTTGAGTATGTATCAGAAGTATTTGATTTAGATTATAGTTGCAATAAGTCGTTAAAATTAGTAGAGTTAAGAGACAAATTCATAAGGATGGATGCAGTTTATATGGGATGGAAATTGGCTATGCACAAAATTGAGAAAGGTGCCTTAACTAAGGAAGATGGTCCACCTTTTAGATTAGATTTTTTTAGGCCTTATCTTCATTATATGTATATGTCTGGTGGGAAAGTTACAGGAGTGGAAGTTCTAGATTCCATGAGTATAGGACCTATGGTATTAGCAGCAGATATACAAATAGATGAACCTAGGCCCTTTGATTATGTAGCATTCATTGCAGAGAGGTTACATGAGGGTTTCATTGAGTTAAGGGATAATGGAACACCCACATTTATGTATTATTCCTTTTTGATGCACATGATATTGTTTTATGGATTCAAGAGAGGACTTTGGCCTGAGAAATTGAGATTAAAAATGGTTAATAGTGATGGAGAGAAGAAGCCAGTATAATTATGGACTTTTGTATGGGATTCAAGATACATCCAGTCACATTATGTTAAGTTTAAAGAGTTGATTGTGAAAACCCTATATCAGCTATTTAATATTCCTTGTGATATGGCATTGTCAGATAAGATTAAAGCCTTTCTTAGGCCCAAACAGTTTGACCCGTATAATAAAATTCAACACAATTGGGGGGATTGGTTTGTGTGCAATAATTTTTCATTTTTTAGAATTTATGGTTTTGAAGGTACTCCTTATATGCTTCCAAAGATTATTCCTGATAGAATTGCCTATCTTGAGATCATGAGGCAATTAAGTGTTTCTAATGCAGAACATTTTGGTAATTTGCATAAGTAGCCTTTTTGCCAGGCACTTTATCATTTGGAGATTTCACTATTATTTCTACCAAGGCATATCCTTTTATTGACAGGATGTTAATTCAAGAATATAACTTATATGAACATTCTGTAAGGAATAAATATGACCCAGAGGGGTATATCCATGAGTGTAAAAAGAAGAAAAGATTGGCGGATTATCCTCATGTTCCATTTGAAAGTGAAGATATATTCAAAAATTTGGAATAATCTAATGCCCAGCTGCTGATAGAAGATTATCAAAAAAGGTTGAATGATAAAAGACAACAACTAGATGATCTTACTTCACAAGAAGTGATAGAAGCATCTAAAGAAGAAGATGATGCAGAAACTGGAGATGTGTCCAAAAGGGTTACTGAGGTTGAAGATGAACCAGGCAAAGATGACAAGACTCTTGACATTCATAATGATAATAGGATTGTTGCACATAATAAATTTGTATCTGCTGATGAGTTTATAAGGTCGAAGGAGTTCAAAATATTCTTGTATAACTTCATGGGTAAGCGATTGAGAAATGCTCACTCAAATTTGGATCCCTTAAGAGAAGCTAAAATGTTGGAGAAACTTAAGAATGATGTTAAGTTTGAATTTCAAACAATGACTCCACAAAAGGGAAGGGCACTACTGGCAGAGGCTGGTATGATTCTATTTCTTGGGTGGGCTTCTTTCATTTTTGACAGACTTCTGAGTTTGGAGAAAACATATGTCAAATTGGATATGGCTGGTGTGAATGAAGTTTTTAAGGGATCAAGGTTTGATCAAGATGAAAATGCTCTGTTATTATGGGCTATTTATCCACCAACTAAGAGGCCTAAGATTATTGATGTTGACCAAGCCTTTGGTCATATGATGAAGCTTAAGGTAGGGGAAACCAATCCTATTGTTTCAGCAGATATGGCCATTGAATTTTCCAAATTTAACAAAGCACGAATACTTGGGCTCATGAAGGATAGGGACCATTACAAAGCAATGTATAAGGAGCGGATAAAGAAAATTGGATTAGGTATCCCAACAATTACCTCAGGGGATAACATGAAATGGAAGAAAAAACATGATGACTTGCTCTTAGAAAATCAGAAGATGCTGAGACAGATGCAAAATGTGAGGGTAGACACTACAATTTTTATGCTTACACAGATTCAAAAATATGAAAAATGTATTTCAAAGCCTTTGGAAGATTTACTAGAGAAACCATGATAATGCTTTGTCTCATGATAGAATTATAAATAGGCTCAGTGTCAGATTGCATGAAAAGACTTTAGAAGGGGATAATAATATGATCATTGAAGATTTGAAAAGGGTTACTGAAGAGCATGAGGCCTTTCAAGAGAAATTGATTAAAGAGACTAATAGTTTCTTGAGTGTTGTCAAAGCAGGTTTGCCACCGTTTACCAGTGATGCAGGGGATGGTAAGGACAGGCATGTGGATCAAGAAATGTGAACATCTTCTCAGTGTTTCCCTGGATTCTTCTCGATTGGATGACATTGGATTAAAGGAGACTATTGCACAGATGGAGAACCTCGTGACCATGGAGATCATGGCCAAAGATATCATCTACGATGTTGACACATGTGTATCTGAGGAATACAAGAAACGTATCAAATTGTGTGAAAAGATACTCGGGGATTAAGTTCCTGACATTTCTTAAAAAAATTTAAGTATTAATGACTTTTGTTATGCATTTATGTATTTCAAAAAAAAAACTTTAACGAAAGGATGTGACCTTTCGATGATAATTGTTAGGTTGTCTATACTTTTCTGGTGTTATCTTCTTTGTTTTGAAAAGACAATTGTTATGAATTGATGGGATACATTACATGTTGACTGGTTATATGCTATTAACAACACTATTTTTGTTTCCAAAAATCTCTTGGTGAAATTTGTTCCTCTGTTCTTTGAATTTGTTCTTTGGATAAAATCTTTGCATTTTCTTCGCTTGGTTGTTTCATGTTGCATTGTTTCAATTGAAATTATAGTTTTTCATTCAATTGGTTTTTTCATCTTGCATGGTTAAATTCATTTGATTACTGTGGGAATCAATTGGTTTGTCATTTGAAAAGTTAAAGTCAATTGGAGTAATTATAGTTTTATATTGAAATATATGCTCATTGAAAACTTTTTTGAAGTGATAAGTTTTTATGTAAAATTGTCTCCAAAGTTATACGTTGAATTCAATCGAAAAATTGTCATTAATAGATTAAATTTAAGAGGTTTAGACATTGGTCATCTTTCAGAAATATCCATACATAGCATTGTTTGTCCCTAATAGAGGATTTAGCATCAATTAATCATCTTGTGAATTCTAAGCATTGATAATAATCATTTACCATTTTGAAGAAAAGTATTAGTTACATTTTCATCAAATTAATAGATTAGGTTATCTTTCACAAAGAAATTTACTACTTGCAGTTTTCAATAGATTTTGATTATACAACCATCTGCTATAAAAAAAAAACCTTGAACCAGCATACTTGGTCAAGGTAAAGGCCTACCAGTCTTGGTCTTGCAGATCTAGAATTGTAGAAGACCAAAACCTTATTTAGGTTGGGCTTGTTTGTTGGCCAAAGCAATTGGGTTTCCCAGAATTAGAACACTTCCTTTGTAAATGTATCTAATTAGGTCTTTTTGGCCTAGTGAAGAATTTGAGGGTAAGTACTCTAAATCTCATGATTAAGTCTAATGCTTTGGTTTCTTTTGTGTTGGCCATAAAGGGTATCCAAAACTGTGAAAACAGAAATTGAAACTTGGGAATGTCTGAAGTTGTAGTCAAAAAACCCCTCTGAAAAAGGCTACAAGGCTTAGAACCCCTCTATGAAGGAACTACCCTCTGAAACTTAAAGTTGGAAGATTGGTCGATTGGATCATGTTTCTTAGGATCCAAATTGACAATATGTGTAATGGTTCACCCCATCCAGTCATTCAGACACTTTGTCATATCAAAACAATATTTGCATTATAGGGTCACTAAGGTGTCAAATAGTGAACCATAACTTGCATTGTGTTGGTTCAAGGATCTTGCAAGGAGTTAAAGAAGGTTAGAAGGATGTTGTAAGACTTGGAAGGAACTCAAAGGTGTGATTCCTTGATTAGTTCCTTTAGCCCCTTTGTTAGAGCAAGCCTAGGATGGGCTTGATGTGAGTAGTTGTATCTAAGAAAGGGTGAAGTTTCCAAACTTTTGGAGTTTTAGATCTAATCAGTCAGGGGCTCTGCATCAAGGAAATTGAAAAATATTGAAAGTGGTGTGGTAATTTGTGGGAGACCATTTATTTTAAGAATAAATATTGAGTGGTAAAAGAACAAATCCTTCAAAGAGGAGCTCCATGTTCAAACATCTAAGGGCTATTATAGTGCATTAAAAACAACACTTCCACTAACTCATTGTAGGAGTCGTATAGCAATGAACCAAGATAATGGCAATTTCAATGGACAACTTCTTTTATAACTAAATACTCAAATAACTCAAGTAGGACCCCATTCGTGGGATATCTTCATCAACTCCAATTTTTAAAGATGATCAAAGATCAAATGGGTTCATCCTCTATTACGAACATGAAAGATAAAGTTTGATTGTGCATCTTGAAGAAATCTCAATTCCTTAGGACCTAGTTGCACCCATTTGAGACTCTAATGGAAAATTGATCAAACCCACCTTAATGAAACTCTTCCCAAGGACTAATAACAGAGCAGATGAGGACGAATTAATATTAGATTCCCATATACTCAAAACATGTCATCCAAACAAAATGATAGGCAATTCGCTTGTAATAATCCTCTACCTCAAGAAGAGACATTCTTCAAATTGGAAAATCTAAATATCTTCAAAGAAGCATTGGTGCTCCTTGACAATATAAAAAATCATAACGAAGTCATAAACAACAAAAAATTCATGAGTTTACCAAAATATGTCCAACGTATCTACATGAAATTCTAAAAAAGTTTCAGTATCTAGAATAGCCCTCCATTAACCACATTTACGCATATGGTCCCAACAAAGTAGTGCACAAACTACACAAAGAAGGCATCATAGAAACATGATTTCTATTTTCATCATTGAATCAATATTGGCGGCACTAGCTGTCTCTCGAGCCTTGCACAAGTTGCACTCATTTCCTACATCAGGTATAGATGTAGATGGGGTAGATGTAAATGTGTTTTCATCGACTCACCAAAAGTGTTGACATCCACTATTTTCCTGCAATACTAAATCTACATCAGTTCTTCCTAAAATGATTAGTTGTCACATTATTTTTAAACATAAAATATATTTCCATTAACGACCTTTTTTCCTATTTTGGCAAACCCAAAATTGACGCCTAGGATTACTTGTTGTACGTGACATCTTCAACACGCAAGGGCCAACACCACATTGACACATAGGCACATTGACCAAAGTCATCGACAAATATTGCACTATCATTCCAACATATCATTTTGTTTAGTTGATTATTTTGTTCATTCATACTAATTATAATTGCAATAAAAAGAAACATACTAATGTAGATAGCATCTCAAATCATATTGCAACATGACTATTGTCAATCACAATACAAAATGAAAATGCTTCGTATTTGATGATATATTGAATATGAACAGCATGTAAATGCAAAGTCCTAACTGCACATTATGGAAATCATATGCATAGTTGTGATTGGGACTTTTAGTCCTTACCACATATTGAAATGCATGTAAAAGCATCTACAATTGGGGGCATGTCAAATTGTGATATTGCTATCAAGATTCAAGTGTATAGTTTTTTGAGTCAAACTCATTGACCCATGTTTCATGAGTAGTATTCCATCCATGAGTTTGAGATTCACAAATTGCCTCGTGTCAGCTGCAGTTGACAAACTAATATCATGAAAATTGTTGATGTGTCGATAATTCCTCTCATTACTTCTTCGCTTGAAACAATTGGGAGTACCCGGGAAAGACGATTCGTCTCTACTATACCCTTTTCCATGTCCACTTCCTGCACGGCTAATTTATTCTTCGCTATCTTCATTGCTCTACATGCTTCATCCTTATTATATTCCTCGCCCGAAAAGGGTGTATTAGAGTCGACTCACTTTCCCGGGTACTCCCAATTGTATGAAGTAGAGTTAAACCTTGTCTCACCTACACTCTTGCGAGTAACAACTTCCAAGTTATTGTTGACACATCAACGATTTTCGGGACATTAGTTTGTTAAATGCAGCTGACACGAGGCAATTTGTGCATGTCAAACTCATAAATGAAACATGTGTCAATGAGTTTGACTCAAAAAACTATACACTTGAATCCTGATAGCAATATCACAAAATAATGAAAATTTTGATGAAAATTTAATGGGAGATGTAGTCGGGTATAAAAACCTCAACTACATATAAGATGAACATGCAAAAATAATTACTAAATAAACATGCAAAAACATCTGATCAAATTATAAATTAAAAAATATATAGCATATCCTTGTTCAATACATTGAATAAAGAAAGAATACCATCAAAATATTAAATGGACATTATGACACAACAACTTGTTGTGAAATCTTTTGATCAAGCACAATAGCTATAGCAGTTAATCGAACAAGGATCATTCATAAGATACTACTGAGAATATTCTTATTACAAGAGAGGGGTCAATGAATAACACTGATAAGGTTCAAAGTAACAATGAAACTATAGTGCAGAGGTAATAACAATGAGGACAATGTTGCACTTTCATATTTTGAAACAGTTTGGAACCCATATGTGTAAATATTAGAGGATAATGTTGAGAGTTACATATCAAATTAGTGAAACAATAAGAGCTCCAACTTAGTTCTAACCAAATTAAATTGGTTGATAAAAGAAAATTATTCATTTAGTTAATGTAGTTCAAAGTAGGTAGCGTTAAGTGGCCACAAAATGTTAACGTGATAACTGTGATGGTTTATGGTCAACAATTTTCAAAATGCCCATATCATTCAAAATCTTTTATTGCACGAAAAAATGACAAAACTGGTTTCAACCATAAAAGCTTTTATACATCGGCAATGTTTTGTGTGAAGTGTATTGACCTTGGAGGTCTTAAAGTTAGATAAATTCCTTATTTTCCTAACTAGTTGCTTATTCTAGGTATTTGTTGAAACAAATATTTAAATATTTGTAATACATCAGTAAGCCTCTAGTTAGAACCTCATCAATTAAGGGGCTTATTGTTTTCTCTATAACCACAATATGTGGCAGTATGGGAAGTGTTAAAATACATATAAAAAGCAAATAGCACTGTTGCTAATGCTTTGTACAATTCCACCCAATAAAATCAAGATTGGGATCGACTTCTCATCTAATAGATGACCCCTTGTAGCAAAGAGAACTGAAATTGGTCCATTGGGGCATGAGTTTTCCAGTCCGTGTTTGATAAGCAAGAGTTCCTGGAAAAACTGTGTATGGTTTTTGAATCAGCATTTCAGATTGCAATCAGCAATCCATTATTAGGAAGAGGGAAGTGCAAATATGAATCACAGACAAAATTTTATAAGAGGAGCAAAAGGGCTTCAAAGCAGAAAACAAGGAACAAGAGATGGGGGTGCAATCAGAAACATTGATTCAAAAAACATACATCATTTTTCCAGAAACTATTGCATAGTATAACAAATTGTTGTTCAAGTTGTATACCTAATAAAGACTTGTCAACTTCACTTTGCATATGCCTCAGAAGTACCATAGGCTACCCTAACAGTCATACAGACTAGATGTCATAAACCACTCTAAAAATATTGCATATGGGTCATAATGGTTCATCTTTGTGAAGCATTCACAAATGAGTTACCACTTATACACTCAGGATTTAGAAAACAAACCATAGAAAGTCAAAATGGCAACAAAGATCCACATACTGGTCTTACTCCATGCTCATATTGAGGTGAGGGTCGAGACTCTTTCTTTACAAACCGTGCCCTTAAGGATTGATTGTATTGATTGCAGGATATGAAGAAAATAGATCTATTGAAAAGGCATACGAATTAACAGAAAAAGTAAATAGATTAATGGATGATCTCCAAAACATAGTAGTATTTGGACATACCAGTATTCGGGCGTTGAACAATGTTGAAACCATTCCTCTCACGCACGACTCGCCTAAAACAAAATGAAGTGAGTTCATTCACTTTTCTTTTTTTGTTTATATCCCAATTTGATCGAAATTTATACAATAAACTTAACTGAAGTCGGAATTTTGACCTTTCCGAGACATAAACAAAAAAAAAAGTGAACATCACAAGCCAAAATGGCCTTTGGTCGAAAATCAAGGTCGAAAATGAGGCCCAAATGGATTAGTGGGTGAGTGATATATATTAGAAACATCGTATCTCTAAGCCATGAAAAGATTTGAGGAGAGTACAAGTTGTGGAAGGAGAGTGGTAACAACTGGTAAGAAGTGAAGTTTTAATGTGGAGGTTAGATTCACACTCGTCGTAGTAAAACAACAACTCTCAGTTCTAATGCATATATAAGAGAAACACCTACGAGAGGCTTTTAAGATCCAAGAATTAGTCTTTTGCATATCATAGGCATTTTAATGGGTGAGGAATTTATGGGGCCCGAGCATCGATACTGTGTCAATGTTGATATTGTGTCCATGTTCGTTGCTTGGAGCTTGGAGGTTGGAGGTAGGTACAGAAGAGGAAGTTGAGTGGATGATAGAGTGTATGGAAGAGGAATGGCTTTATGGTTTGAAGTCTTTCGGGGTTTCAACACCAAGTATGGAGATTGATGGGAGATTGGAAGCAGAAATGGCAGTGGGGAAATGAGAAAAACAAGGCCCAAGTTTTGAACCCCGAGATTCATGGGCTAATGGCCCTCTAAAGTCGTCGAAGGTGAAGAAATGAACAATATCAAATGGGTATGCATGTTTTTGAGTCTTTTTGTGACTGAGCTAATATTTATTGATCAAATGTAACATGCTAGGGTGCTCAATCCTGTGCTGGTTGTCCATTTGTAAATCTTTATTTAATATTTTCTCATTTAAAACCTTTTGCTTCTACCTAATTTATAACCACAACAAAATAACTGTAGAATTATTTGTATGAAAAATGCTCATATATTTTTTGATTGCATTAGCTAAGAATTTCATTTAGACCCCCTTCATAAGACCATAGTCTAGTCATTTATTTATTTTAAAATAATTTTTTTCGTCATCTTTAAGAAAGATAATATTCTCGTCTGTTTAAAGAAAAAACATACCCTACAACAATTATAAAATATATGCTCTACAATTTAAGAATATGAATAGAGTATCCCTAAAAAATTATAAATGTTAATTAGACACATCCTCCATAATCTAAAAAGTAACAAAAAAAAATCTCCTACCATACAAAAAAGACAACAAGACATCATTCTGACTACAATTTTAACAAGAAAATGAGATGCATCCCCTCTCAAATTAATAAAAGGTAATAATAGATGTTATCTTTAAAAAAACAGCAATAAGACTTGGCCTCCCAAATCGATAAAAAAAAATTATAAGATATATCCTTGTAATTTTGAAAAGATTAACAATAGAAAGAACAACTAGACCTATACACTGCTACTAGAAGACAAACATAAGAAAGGACAAGTAGACCTATACCGTCCCACTAAAAACCAAACATTAGAAAGGACAACTAGACCTATACCTTCCCATTAAAAACCAAAAAATATATATTTCCAACTACTTAAAAAACAATAAAGACATGTCCTCTGCCATCAAATAAAAACAATAAGTCATTCCCTAAAATACCAATAAGACCTATCTACTGCCATAAGAAATCAATAAGACTTGTGAAATACTATTTCAAAAATAAGATCTGTGTACCACAATTTTAAAAAGGTACATATTTTAAAAAGTCATTTGAGATGTCTCCCCTCCAACTAAAATGGTAGACACATTCCTTAGAAAAAAGTAATAAGACAACATCCTCCTCACCCAATTAGAAGAAGACCTCATCCCCACCCACCTACAATTTCCATCCCCACACCTTCAAATCACATCCACATCTCTACGAATTTCAAAGGAATATTTATCTCATTCAAAAATCCATTTGATAAATAAGAATAAAATTAAAGTCACTTTAGTTTTAAAATTAAAATTTAAATAGCCTCATTCAATAAATGAAGTGATATTGCAAAGTCAAGATATGTTACATTAGTATAAAGATTTTGTTGATTTTGTTGCTTTTGCTTTGTTTAATAAGTTATTTATTAAATAGCTGTCTTCCTTCACCCTGAACTTTTTTTGTTTTAAAAGTAAGTATTCATCTCTAAATATCTTAATGTAGAATCAACAAAAAATATCTAAAATGCTTAGTGCTTTGGCTTCCTTCCCCGACAAATTTAGACAACGAATGCTTTCCGATAGCTACGTATCGCGATTAAAGTTTTTAAGTACATGCACATTATGAAATTCCCAATTAACTGCTAGTTTAAGTAAAGCCATAATCAATTTCCATTCCTTCATTTTTAGATATCCCTCAATTTGTGCGATTTTCCAATTAGTAGTCAAAAACTGCTTAACAGATTCAATAATTACACTTGACTGCCTTTATAAGCACCTGATTTTGACTACAAACCCACTTGGAGGCAGCACAAGAAATGGGCTTAATCAGTAAAAAACAGTTTGAACAACTTGCGATTTGACCAAGATCAATTATAATCAATATTAGTTGTAATCAGTGAGTTTTAGAATTTAATTCTCAAATAAGTCCCATCATAACAACTCTGTGATAATAGTGTTACAACCTCTGATTTATATGATTCAAGAACCAGTTTTTACAGTACTGTCCACAGTTGCAAGCTTTTTATGCATTTAGAGGAACTACAAAAGTGCAAGCATCAATTTAGAGATGTATAAGATAACAATAAAATTAAATCCCTGTAGTTAAATAACTCCACTGCGGCAAACATCCAATTTTTTACCCCATCTATAAAACTAAATTCTTAAAAGACAGTTTGATTCGTTTGGATTTGATTCAGTTATAGTAAAATATATGTGCTGAAGGAATTTCATTTAAATTTGAAATCATAACTAAACTAACCCCAGTAATAAACGCTGTGTTCATTTCATCCATTTGATACGTAGCATGAACATTTATGACAGTAGACAATCAAGCGTTCAACACTCGCAGATATCAAACGTTGAATTCTTTCCATCTCATAGGAGCACATATCAAATGTTGTATTCTTTCCATCACATCAACCTTCAAGCAATATACATACATTCCATTCTTTTTGAAATCAAACTTCTTTTCTGTGATGACATTTGCAACTACAGAGCAATTGTTCTAGACACAGGTGATGCTCATTAGATAATGTGGCAAAATCTAAAAAGCTCCAAACTGATCCACTGCTTATCCCAGGGAATAGCAGGAATTTGGGAATCTAAGAGTAGAAATTTGGTCCTGAAAGGACAGGCATTCTGAGAAAATATCCAACTGTAAGCTGCAGAAGCAATAATGCTAAAGACTAACAAAGGAAATATGAACTGCTAAGCTTTTAGAAACAAATTCAGGAATGACAATTTAACGATAACCACCACTTTGACTTCTGGTGACCATTTTTATGCTTGAAGGGCACCAAAACTTTACAAATCTCTACAGTCAAATTGGGGGCCACAGATAGACTAGGATTTGAAACAGTTAAAAACTTATCAGCAGATATTTAACATCAGGAGGAACATCTGTCTACTGGCATCTGCATATCAAATGCAATGCTGATTTTAAGCCAGGAAGATCGTAAATTGATTTAAATCTATAAATTCTGTAACCCAAGAATGAAGGCATTCTGAGTTAACCTGTAAGCAGTGTTAGAAATCACATAAATTTCCTTGTAGGGAAATAGTTCGTGACTACATCAGTCACCCTCCATACGGGCTATTCTGCAAAAATGAGGCATCAAGAACCTGTAAGGGCATATAACTAAATATTCCACAACAGACCATTTTCGGTAATGAAACAAAATATATGAAGCTTGACTGAGTGCTTGTTATCATATGTCCAATTTACTCAGATGCCCATCTAGCTAGTAAATAAAATTATTTGATCTTCATTTGGCTTTACTTATATTCTTTTCCACTTCAAATGGTATAGAAAAGCACGTCTCAAATGCAGAAACAACACCAAACTTCAGGATCTGCTTTAAGGCATTCACAAAATATAAAGCCAAAACCTAAATATCCTGCAATATAAAATCTACAGGCAAAAATCTACCTCCAGTTATCACCTTCTGCCTTCATGCTTTTTTCCAGTACCAGCTATCATGCAAGCAGAAGGTATGTTACCCTTAAAAACCTCTGAGCTTCCATTCCTACAAGACATTCCCTCATCATTTTTATTAACTCCCAAAGACAGTCCCCCCATTTGTTTTACCAGTCCAAAGCCACCACTTCCTAGTGCAGGCTTTGACTCTTGCTTCAAAGTCCCATGATTCAACTTGCTGAACGGCAACTGCTGTAAGTCAAAATCAAGAGAACTTGGAATTTGTTGTAGAGAGCTTGACTGTGATGAAGGGTGCTGCTGTTGGTACAAAACTCTCAATCTTTGTACTTCATTCATCAGCAATTCATGTTCAGCTGCATTCATAGAGCAAACAAAAGTAAAACATGAATGCTCCTAAGTCAAATATGCAATGATCATATTGAACTCAATTTATTTAGAAACAACAATTCCTTTCCTAAGACAATATTTCCCATTCACGACTATCTAGAGCACCTAAGTCAACTATGCAATAATCCTTTTGAGCTCAATTATTTATAGGAGGCATGGACACTTTTTGGAATTGTATTATAATAAAACGCTCACCACCAGAAGAGACTGGATTCTGATAAAGTAATTATTTTCATTAATGCACTTATTTATTTTGCTCATAGAGCATGCATACATTGAAAGACAAGCTGTGTTGTACACAAAATTCCATAGAATGCTTACCATCTTTGATCATCTTCTCTTGGGCAAGACCAGCTACACGCTGCTTAAGAGCTTGGTTCTCTAGTGTCAATATTAGGCGTTGTTGATTTAAAAAGGTCACTTCAGCTGAAACTTCAGATTCCTCAGCCTAAAGGTCGGGAGTTAAAAACACGCTTAAACACCGTTTCAGAAAGAAAGAAAAAATGATAGATTCAGACATGCATTTAGAATAGAAGAATATTATCAGAATACCTGAGAAAAAAAAAAGATAGGTTCAGACAAGCATTTAGAACAGAAGAATCTTATCCAAATACCTGCAATGCACTGACATTTCTTTCAAGTTCAGAAATATACTGTAGCTTCCTTACACGAGAGCGCTGCGCAAATTGCCTGTTGGAAACAATCCTGAAAAGGGTTATATACTACTTAGGATTGAAAGGTATAAACATTAAGTGTGTGATACAGCATTTCCTGAAGAACAAAATAGAAAATGTGAAGTAGATCTAAATATTGTAAAAAAATAATACGATGTAGAACCAAATATGGGAGAACATCATATCGGCTGTACAAGCAAACATTTGTTTCCAGGTGCAAATTCAAAAATGAATACATGAAAAGTGCTTCAGGATTTCCTGGACTGGCTGATTTACAACTCTGTATACCATCATAATTTAATATAGCATGCAATATCAGTGACTTCTGTGTCAAAGACTGCACTGAGCTTTGTTCATTACTTACATGGATACCTTAATGGTAGACCAATTGATGCTTCCTAACTGCAAGGGTTTAGTAACACTATTTTATGGACATAACAATACTGGTAGAAAAATAGCTTTCACAAAGTACGCCAAAGCTACACAAATGCTATAATAATATTCTGGAGAACCAGTCATACAACTAAAAAATCTGGCCCCAACCAAATTATCTGATTCCAATAAGGTATTAGGCCAGTCATACTAACACTATACAGGGAAGGGACTAATTGAATTACTATTTAAAATTTTTTATGCTATCACAAAACAATAACACATGCAGCATCAGTGACTTCTGCCTCAAATGCTACACAGTACAAGTGTGACTTTTTAAACAGACCAGCTCCTCTCATTATGTGTTTCAGGATATCCTAAAATCATAAAACAATAAACCATGTAGGATCGATGACTCCCGTGTCAAATGATACATAGCAGGCAATAAGCTTTGCTCATTAATTGCATTAGCACCTTAATCTAGTAGAACAGCTTATGCTTCCTAGCTACAAGGGTTTGGTAGCAATATTTTATGAACATTTCAGGTACTGGAATCAAAATAGCTTCCACAAAATTATGCCCAGGCCCTATAAAAATGCTGTCAGAATATTCTAGAGGCCCAAATCATACAAACAAAGAAATTTAACCCCTTCTAGAATTACCCAATTCCGAGTATGTCTTAAACTCTTTGGCCAAATCAAACTTTAAATTTGACTTTTCTCATTGGCTTGATGCCCGCGGGCAACGCACACAAAACTAGCTACAGCTCAATCCCAGTTTACAATAATCAGTACGAGAGTAGGATACCTAATCTTTGTACACTACCTAATCTATGTACACTGGGCACAAGAAAGAAAGTACATAATTGCATCAAAGTGAAAGATAAATTCTATTGTTAACTCTTTAGTGGAAAACATTGGCCAGGCCAATAAAAATAGTGATATACAGTGTAACCCATCATGAATTTTTTGTAACAGATAGACATGCTATGACAAGTTCAAACTTCAAAATTTCAAATCAACTCCCAAGCAACTTATCTAAAAAATAAGCATTGCAGATTAGGGTTCAGAACAAGCAATGAAAATAGCTGCCTACCTATTTGTACGCAACAAGGCTAGCCACCATATAAGAAGTATTCCTTCAAAGGTTAACTTACAACTATAAGAGAAATGTTCCATACCTATGATCTAAGATATCATGAATAAGGTAGGAGTAGGACCCATAATTTTCGGTCACCAGAAACATTGAAGAATAAAAGATTTTTTTCAGAAGCAATCAAATAAAATTGTAGCAAACATTACTCACTGCTTTGCTCGCTTTGGATCCATATCAAGATCAGCTAGTTTGCTAAGTGAGGAGTCAGTGCCCTCCAAACCAGAACTTGTGGCATTATATACATCATGTTCCTGTGGCTCTTCCCGTGAAATTGCACAAATTGTATCATTATCAGCATCTTGTGTAAGAGATGATGTTCCCAAGTTTGCAGTTTTATGACTCTCCCTTGCAGAGGCTTCCCAGCTTCTAATAGGTGGCTTTTTTGTCTTTGCCTGATAAGAGTTAGATGTCCGATTTTCTTTATCAAATCTGTTGAAATTTGAAGACCCCCATGAAGGCAGAGATGTTAAATTGCTAATATCAAACTCCTCCTCTTCTGCAATGTTTTCTATTCTTGAAGCTGCAATAGGAACTTCCAAAAAAGCAGCAGAGTCACTTGCAGAACGTCGATGAGAACCCTTCTTGACTGGCGTTTCAGGTTCATTAAGCAGATCATCAAGCCAGGAAGGCTGCTCTTCGAGAAAACTTTCTGAAGAAGTTCGTTGATGCTGCCTATATCCTCCACTTGCATGTGGAAAGTTTTTATGTCCTGTGAAATGACTAGGACCATACTCTACAAAAGTTGGCCCCATGCTTGGGAAGGGACTCTTGGGAGGAAGATGGGACTGCCTTGGTGCATGAGACCAGTTTGCAGGCTGTGTTTTTCCTTTCATGTGACTCGCCATTATTAATGTATGTTTTACCTGTTCAACCAAGTCAGAAAGATAACATGTTAATCCAATATTATCAATAAAGACTGACCTTCACAAAGTTTTGAGAAACATCATGCTTCAACATCACATAGTTCAGTAAAATGAACTTCAAAGAAATGTATCGTGATTCAAATAGGAATTCACTAGCGTTTATCTTTCCTTTCTTCTAATACCCAACATACATAGAATTGCCCTGGCATATAATGCCATATCTACACCAAAATACTACAGTCCATTTTATATCGATAACAAATGCAGCAGATTTATACATGTGCTTCTCATATGCACATGTGGTACTATTAAGCATTACATGCATATCAAGAAAGTGAAGATGAAGGATGGACTTCAAATAACAAACAAATACTGAGGTGATGGAAACATCTGTATCTCATACACATGGCATCAGAAATCAGAGAGAATATTAAGGTTGAAGAGAAACGAAGTTCCCTGTAAACCACATACAAGAAAATAGTATTATGCAAGGGTCCTTCATAAAGCTAAGTGTGGTGGATTTTTCAACCTCAAAGGGGTATCATCGACCCCTTCCCTAATCAAACAACTTATATTTTAGCAAGGCAATCCAAGCCTTTCTGGTTTGAAATGTTATTTATTTAAAACTGACTTAGTGAGAGACACTGTCATTGGAAACACCTTTTGAAGAACAGGGTAGTATCAAAGCAAATGACATCATATCAATAGAGAGTCCTTTTGTAAGCAAGGAAATGAGAAAAAGAACTCCTTGACTTTTGCATATAAAGAGAACTTATCACAAGACTAACCAAGTGAATTTAAAGGGACACCCGCCAGTAATGGTCTCAGGAAATTATCTTGTCAGAAAAATATTACAACGCATAATTGTAGACATGTTTGTACACCCTAATATAAATGGTACAGTTGTATGAGGGCTAGACATATATGTACACCCTACTATAAATGGTATTGTTGTATAAGAAGAATTCGCCAATGGCACCAGAAACTAAGCCATCAACACAACAAACATAGATACATTGTTTGTACAAAGGTGAGCCAAAAAGAGTGGGCAAATTGTGCTACTGATTTTCATATTAGATTATAAAGGAGCCCAATTTAGCTGGTCATAACCCCCACTCTTCCGTCAGTTTCTTTTCTTTAATATTGTTACATTTTGGTTTGTAACTGCCATTAATGCATTTCTTATGGTCTTATTTTAGGGGGATTCTCCTTTAGTGGTTTCTCATTTTTTTTATTTTTAATAGGAGTTTACCACAGATAACACGACTAATTGTGGTGTTGCAAAGTATAAAGAAAAGGATGTTTTTTTAGCTGCTAACTTGATGTATATGTTTTCCATTCTGCATCCATTGCATGTTTATTGTTCATATCATGTGAATACTTTTTGAGTTTAGTCCAGATGCTATGTTATGTTTGGCTATTCTGTTTTTGTTCCATGATCAATTAGGGCAAAGAAGATCACTTTGCAGCAACAGAGATTGTCTGCATCAGAGCCATTCTCAGCAGTAAATAATAACTAGGTTTTTCTATTTTGTCTAAATAAAAGCCATTATTTGTAATTATTTATGTGCCCATAAATAAAGAATATGCCAAGCTGAGCTACTAATCAAGAAATAAAATAATGCCATCAGAAGGGTATTGATAGGAGACTGTAACTCACAATATTAACCTAGAATCCAAGCCAAAACAAACCAAACCAAAAACATCTAAATACAAACCAAGTCACAATAAATCTAGAGCAGAGAGCACAGCAATTAAATAGATACAACAAAGACTGTATGTCATCTGCATACTTCTAAAACACATCGCTTTTATTAAAAGTCTCTCAATATAAGCAAAAAAAACCAGAGTCGACAAACTTATTGTGTTTTCTTAAATTCTAAATACAAACCAAGTCACAATAAATCTAGACCAGAGAGCACAGCAATTAAAAAGGTACAACAACGACTGTATGTCATCTGTATACTTCTTAAACACATCGCTTTTATTAAAAGTCTCTCAATATAAGCCAAAAAAACCAAAGAGTCGACAAACTTATTGTGTTTTCTTAAATTCTTAAAAGTCTAAATTTTCCCCCAGCGAAGCTAAAGAGCTGAAATAGAAGAAGAACGGCGATAAACAAGGTTATTCAAATAATAAAAAATCCACTTTAGCTCATTGTTCTTGAACTAATAAGATATGCAAAGGTTGCAAGGCTCTTAGATCTGATCACAATAATAAGAAATAATCAGCAATAAAATCTGACTGCATTGCTCTCCTAACAGTAAAATCAATAAACTTGATCCATAAAACCTACAAATGCTACAAGAAAACGAGGACACTCTAATAACAGAGCATGTATCAATGCCCTTCATTCATTTATTCATTTAAGCAGGCATTTTGGATGCGCCTCTGAATGTTCATGTAGGTTTTCCCATTGTGCCTACATATGGGCATTTTGGGTTTTTAGCTACATTCATTTAATTAAGAAACTAGCTTTCAATACATAGCTTGGATTTTCTGGAGAGAGAGAAAGCCTGGCATGAACAATACGCAATATCCGACTGAGGCAAAACACAAAATATATGGAGAAACCATAAGTTTTCATTTTCTTCATTAGTCTGGGTTTTCATTTCGGACCTAAAGGTCTTCAAAAACCGGGCTAACAATCAACAGAAGTGCACATAAAATACAGAGACGAAAAACAAAATATTTCAAATGGAGATAACTTAACTCTGACCAAAAATTCCAGTAGTTGCAATCCGTTGCTGCCACAATATGAAAACCAGTTGAGGAGAACGTAACGAGGAAAATCCCTGTACAACGATCTATTTTTTTTAAATGGGTATAACCACCTTCACAGATCTGGCAAACCCACGTCAATCCCCTGTGTGTATAGAGAGGAGTTTGATCAGTTTCATAGGACTAGATTTTTTTTTTGATTTTTTTTTTTAAAGAAAACAGATTGCAGCTGCTGCAGTATTTGACAGAGGCAATGTGCTCGTGTGATTGTACAGTAAGAGGAATAGAGTGTTTACTGTTTACAGTAATAGAAGAGAAGGGAAGAAGCGAGAGGATGGGAAAGGGGGAAAAAGAAAAGAACCGGGCTGAAGGTGTGAAGGGCTAGGGTTCGAATCCGCGTGCAACCCTCCAGGCGAGTCGCGATTGTCATTGCCGCCACCTACCCTGAAAATCCTCCCTTGCGCTTCTCCTCAGGAGGAGAACAAAAAGAGGAACAGACACTTCTACCCAATACTCACCGACACTTGTACGTCGCTGTCTCCGTAGCGCTGACATGTCCCTCCACTCAATGCCATGCTGGACATTTGCACAAACCTCTGCCACATCGGATGACTGAAGTTTATTTGATGAGAAATAGAAATGGTATGGAGAGTGAGCTTGTATCCTTCCTTATCCTTTCATCAAATCTTATCCTCCTAGGAATGCCATTTGGATGACAAGCAACTATTCTTTTTTAAGATTTAGGTTGAGGTTTGTTTTACCTTTTCTTTATATTAGACGAACTCGTTCTTCTTTTATTTGTACAAAAATCTGGTATAAGGGTAGAGAGCTATAGTAGTAGTATCCTGACGCAAAAAGCGATATGGTAGACGCAAAAGACATGGCATGGCATACCAAATACATCATATAGATGCATTTTACGAAGTCTGTGGTGGATACCAGTTGGCGTGTGGAACAGATGGGAGGGAAACAGAAGATCACATCGTTAACTCTTATAAAAGTGGCGTTAACTTTTACGGTAGCGAAAGCAAAAAATAGTAATAGTTAACTGTCGGAAAAGAAGATGTGACCGCTAAGAGAAAGGTATACAGTCAACTGCAACCGTGCGGACAACGGGAAAAGAAAATGTCACAGTCAAGACATAGCAGTGAAGTTAACTGTGTAGTCATGAAGAAATTGGAGTTTGAGTTAACCGTGTGGTCACGAAGAAATCAGAGTTTGAGTTAATCGTGCGGCCACAAGAAATCGCGGGAATGTTTTTAGAAGAAAAGGCATGTCATGTTATATGTATCAAAAGCCCTAAATGCGCGTTATGGATGTTATAACACGAAAAAACCCTGATATAGTCGTCTAGTTATGAACTATTTGGAGAGGAGGTAGAAGAAGAAATTAGGGTGTTCAAAGTATGGCATTTGTTGTTGTTGTCTGAGATAATACGTGTGCAGAGAACAAGAGGCAAGAAAAGTAGAGCTAGTGAAGAAAGTGTGTGAGAAGAAATTCGTCGCATTAACCCTACCAAGGAGATTCTTCTTCTTTCGTTGGTATGTATCTTCTTCTATTTGTTTTTTATTGTATATCACATTTGTATTAAGAAATTAGAACCATTTTTTTGTTTACAAATCTAAGTTGTAAGTAGTGGAGGGAATTTTGTGCAGAGTGGATTAGCAGCGACGGAGGAAAACATGACGCGATGGAAGTGAAACAGTGGGCAAACCAAAGGATAAGTCGGGTTGAAACGGTGGGAAAACCTCGTCGCACGACAATTGCAAGAGTGGCAAGAGAGAGTGGAAGGAAGGCTGACTTCTGATATCAAGTTTTATGATCTAGTTCTTTGTCGGCATTAAAGGGTTTTGTTGGTATGTATCTTATTATTTTATTTGGTTTTTTATTGGATTTCACAATGGTGAGAAATTAGAACCATTTTTTTGTTTACAATAGTAAGTTCTAATTAGTGGGGGGGGATTTTGTGTAGAGTGGATTAGCAACGACGGAGAAAAACATGACGAGGTGAAAGTGAAACAGTGGGCAAGTCAAAGAAAAATTTGGAGTGCAATGTTGGGACAACACGTCGTGACAGCAATCACAATAGTGGCAAGAGAGAGTGGAAGGAAGTTGGACTACTAAAATCAGGTTTTGTGATCTAGTTCTTTGTCGACCTTAACAGTGAAAATACTTTACAACTTTGTGTTTTTTATCTTACTTGAGTACACTATGGTAGATGTATTAATAAGTTTAATAATGAGTTATTAAAGTACAATTGATATCATGAATAAGAATGTAGAAGTTACTTCATAGGAATCGTTTTTGTGACGAAGATGAGATATTGATCACATTCAGTTTTATTGTAAAAAAAAATCTATAACGTACACCTGTCACTTTGCAATAATAAAGTACACCCATATACCCTTCATTTCACCAAAAATAATATTTTCCAAACAGTTGAGTTAGGAGATATAGAATCTCTAAGTTATTTGTTTACCCTCACGAGGGTTTAGACAGTTTTTAGAAAAAACAATCACAACTCATAAAACACTATATGAAAATAAAGAAGGATGGATGCAAATGGAAGAAAATCCATTAATCTATTATTCATAAACAAAAAATGATTGAATTTACAACACTGGATGAGCCTATGTGGCTCTGCAACAACTGCAGACCTCCAAAAAGGCATGATGGTTTAATTGTTTCATGATTTTTACCCAATCCCCTCGAAACTGCTCTCTCTCTCTCTCTCTCTCTCTCTCTCTCTCTCTCTCTCTCTCTCTCTCTCTCGACCAAACATTGCATTATAAACCTTTTCCAATCCCTCTAACCGCCGAACCAACTCTACAACTGATGAAATTCATTCTTGCAACTTGTCTTGCACTTTTTTTGCAATGTTTTTTATTAAGGTTAAAACAGGTTTTGAAAGGGCCCCAAAACCGTGCAACTTTTCTTGCACTTTTTTTGCAATGTTGCAACTTTGCAACTTTTGCATTTATGAGAAAACATTTCGAACACGACAAAATGTAGTTAATGTGACCAATTACAACTTTTTCAACTCTTTTTTTGACATTTTGACCCTTTGACCAACTTAGACTTTCCCTAGACCTTATAGGTGATTTTGAACAAAATGGCTCATCCAGCCTTACAACATGAGTTGTTTTGATACAAATGGTCCTTGGGACCCTACAAAGCATTAATGGAACATTACAAAGAACAAAAAGTGTAGTTTGACCTCATAATACATCTTCATGGTTGTGTGCTCCTGCACCAATGTGGAGGTTACTTGATAAAATGTTGATACCCTAGGCGGGTCGATTGTGTAACTTTTATCCATATATGGCAGGTCAGTGATAAGATCTCTTTGAAAGAAGCAGAAGTTGACTAGTTGCAATGATGAACCTATGAGTCAATGTTGTTTTCAAACCTCTAGTAACTCTTGGAATGCAAATTGGTGTTTGGGAGTTAGACATTTTTGTTGTTACCTTGAAGAGGAGGCATAATTAGGCATAGGTACAACAGTTGCAGTCATGTGTTCAGTCAAGTGTTGTGAGGGAGTTTGTTGGTCATTTTGCATATGCTTTGAGTTGTCAAATGGGGTATCTTGAAATGTGGTTTGGTATCAGAGTTCTGCCCTATAGTAAGAGTTATGTCTCGTTATATTGAAATGAATGGTTAGTAACCATCAGGCAATCAATGTCAGAAGTATGAAAGTTAAAGCAATCAGAGTTTTTTGAGGTCGTTAAGGGTGTCTACATGTTGTGTTCAGTGAGTCTAAAGTGTTCCTAAATACATTTGAGTTCGGTAAGCCTTGAAGCCATAAATATGGTGCTTGTAACCTATGAAGTCTAAGGGTCATTATGAAGAGAAGTGAAGGGTGATAAGGGGGGGGTGATAAGGGGGGATTGTTTGGGAACCACCATACAGGGTGAAACCAAGTATTTTTGGAAGCCTTGAATCTCCTCAAAGGTTGTACACCTGTTGTCATGGTGAGTTTCCACATATTGGATTGGTGAGTTGGGGGAAATATTTCCCTTTACTAATTAATATTAATGTTCTATCTGATCAAATTGTAACATGAATGTGTTGGTGTATCCATTGCTTTGCATCATAGTTGCCGATAATAAATGGTTGAGAGAAAACAACACCAATCACAATTGAAGGATTTTTTCCAAAGAACAATGGCAAATTTATTTGAGTTGCAGTTTTGAAAGAATAAATAGAAGAGACACTATTGACATAGAGCCAGCATACACCATTGACAATGTAGAGGTAGAGTTGGAGTCAATACCATGTAGGGATATTTCACAACAAAGGGCTCATAACTTTCCCTTAACTCAATCAAGAAGCCATAATAGGAAATCATTCCTCTCTCCATGACAAGCTTCAAAACATGTTCTTCCCTTGGCTCTGTCAGCAACCAATGTTCCAATGTCAGCCTTACAATTTCAAGGTATCTTCACAATGGGTTGATGCTTATACATAGCCACAAAATATCCAAAAGTACATTAAGGTTCCAAACCTCCCAAACAACTTAGGATAAATAGAAATACCATGTTTAAGCATATTTAAGACTCTCAAGAACTCTTATTTCATCAAACCCCTATATACATGTTAAACCTGGCTTCTCTCCTACTAGGCCTTACAGATGAGAAAACATGGCACAACTTACAAGGTGGGGAATATAATCACAAACTAAAGATAGATTCAATTTCCCTTATCAGGGGTTCTAAAATACATTAAAAATAAAGGCATAGTTGTTTAGGAACATATCTGCCTAACAATGACTGGTAATATGTTAATGAGGGCTAATTAGCCCACTCTTACAAAGCATTTAGTCAAATTCTTAAGAAGAGATTGTGAAATTTCCCTGCAAAGATGTAGGCCCTATATAGACTAAAACTCCAATTTTCACAATTATACAAGGGCATTCTCTGTCCATTTTTTCAACCCCTCATCACAATTCGGTTAAATAGGCGAGAAATGCAGGGTCAGTAGAGTATGAAGTCATAATTTTGATTGCAAACGACCATTTGCACTCCTGCAAACTATAGGATGTGAAACTACACTTTGTAAACCTTTAATGAACCAATGTAGAATAAATTATAATTATGGAAACTTCCATGAATATACAATTTTGCATTTAAACCCTGAAAAACCCTTGCTCACGGGGTTGTTGGTGTGTGTGTGAATATTATACCTGCAAGCTGCAACACAACACTTCAATATGTCATTATATTAATGGTTCAAACTGTAGACACCCTAAAATGGACAGACTTGCGACTTTACATTAAAAACACTAATTTTCATCTATTAATTAATGGTTTTTTAATCATCTATTTTCTTCTAAATTCATTTCATATATTAATTAATGATTTTTTAATCATTAATTAATCATCTATTTTCTTCTAAATTCATTTCATCTATTAATTAATGGTTTTTTAATCGTTAATTAACCATCTATTTTCTTATAAATTCATTCCCCAAATCATCTAATCAAATCTCCAAAATTAATTAAATAATTAATTTTATTTAATTAATTAACCTTAATTGATTATTTTTCATAAATTAATTAATTAAAGTCAATTTCTCAAAGTTCAAATTGAAATATTTAAAATTACTAATCAAATTAATTTCATTTCATTCAATAATGCAATTCTAAATAAAAAAGAATTCAATTATCTCACATGTTGAAAACTTTAATTTCAAAAATAAATTGAATATTCAATTATCTTCAAAGAGATAACTCTCAATCAGATCACATAGGTTACTCCACCCACCTCTTCAGTTCTAAAAGGTAACTCAAAATTAGCTCTTCAATTAACCAAACTCTATCTCCTCTCTCTCAATTAAAGAGGTGGAGTTTACTGATGGCTTCTTCAGTTCCCTTTGATCTCAACCGTTCATCTTCCTATCTCTGGGATTGATCTCAACCATTCATCTCATTCTCAATTCCTATATAACAAACCCTTCATAGTCATTTGAAGGATCCAGGACTTCAAGCTCACATGCGCCATTACTCTGTCAAATTGGTTCAAACATTAAGCCATCTTGCAATCACAAAGCAATTCAATATCATATTATCGACGCTCCCAAGTCATAGACACTACCCACACCAATACTGAGCATCACACAAACAACGTTTCAGAAGGAGTAGAGAGAGACAATAGAAGCTTCAAGCAATTGGATTTGCATTCCTTTATTTTCCTCTTATTTGCTTGTACATTTTATTGATTCATAGTTTCGTTATTAGTAGCTTGTTTCTATCGATTTTCCCCATTGCGAATTGGTGCTACTAACCCCTCATCATTGAGAGTGTTACAGATTTTGATCCATGCGTACATTTTGGTCAACCTGATGTGAATCAAACAACTCAAATATCACTTGTAGACGACAGACAAAAAATTTTGGCCACGACCGTACGGTTGTAAAATTCTTTTTTTTTTAATGTTTTTTTCTCGATAAATGTGTAATTTTGCAATCATTGGTATTTTACCATAATTGACGAAACATTGCCTCAATCGTCTGGTTTATTGTCGCAATCATTGTAAGGGTTTCACAATATTTTTCTGTCGTTATTCACAATTATGTTTTCTTGCTTGATGACACAATCGACCGATTTGTGTTGTAATCGTTACCAGTTTACCGCAATCGCACAGGTTTTGCCACAATCGAGGACATTCTACCGCAGTTAAAAGTGCTTTATCGCAATTGACAGAAATATTGTAAATCAAATTGAACATCATTGTTTTTCTGTTAGAATCTGATTGTTTTCTCTGTTGTCTGCAGGATTGATAAATGACGAATGACCAAAAAGGTAACTAGATGCATCCCGAGTGCTAGATCACTAAGAGCGGCCATAAGAAGGACCACAAACTATTGAACACAATAAAGAGCCATCTTATCCACCGCAATGAAAGATCAAAGTGAAGCATACAACGAATATTTTGATTCAGTCAAACGTTTCGCACCTAAGTACAAAGTCACAATTAGTCTTAGCGGTCTTAACCGTTCAGGAGTTTCAGGTTATTCTTCAATTCTTGATTAGACACTTTTTGGTACTAATCTCGTTTGTTGACAGCTTGTGGCGAGGAGAAGTTAAACAAAGCAACTAAAATCAATTCACTTGTCCTCTAGTGCTTAAAAAGAACATTGCATGCAAACATCTTGAACCTCACATTTCCATATTGGTGCTTAAAATTGATGTGGAGGTTAAGAATTAAACAAAGGCAAACAACATTTCAAGTTTGGTGCATTAAAATTGAACAAGCAATCAACACCTACTTTTGGGCTTTAAAACTGAACACATGTGCTTGTATGGGTGATTAACTTAGTTCATATTTCACCTTTGGGGTTTAATCGATTAACCTTGTGTCTTGAGTCTTTGGTGTGCTTGCACAATCTGTTAGATTAAATACCTTTATACTTTTTAGAAAGGCATGTCTGGGGAATGCGCTTCTTCCTCGGAGAATTACCTTAAACCGGTAAATCCTTTTGATCGATATATAAACAAAACGTGAACCAAAGTTTCATTTTATATCTAGCCAATCTCGGGCGAGGTGTGTTGATGATAGTTTGGATCAGGTGAATTATCCCTAAGGAGCCAACGCGGTCAGCTATGCTCTTAAGTGAGTCACACATGTACAAACTGATTGGATAGACGCCACGAACCCTACTAGAACCTTGTTAAAATAGAGGCCAACCCAATTCACCTCTGAAATAGATACCTTATTATAGTGCAAGGGGTTGTAGAATTTCCCCCCAAGATTCCCAACATATGTGTTCTAGGGTATTGTGTTAGTGAAAGAGATCTTCACTAGCACGAAAAAAATATCTGGCAACAACAAAAACATGGGTGCCTACGTCATGGACCTTCGTGTCCTAGTAGTGCGACACTTGTTGTGTGAGCTAATGAACATTCAAGCATTGGGCCTATAATATTGTATTTGACAGCCAAAATTGCCTTAGATCAATTTGTTTATCCTTGTGTCAAAACTCGTGCTAGATTAGAAAACACATTGTCCATTGTGCTTGTTCTTTGATCAGTTTCCAAAACACAAAACAAACATCAAAACTGTAAAAACGAGTCCAACATGTTAAAGTTTAGGGTTTTCAACATCAAACTATTCTGCAAATCAGAAGCCTTGTTCCTAAAAATCAAAATTATTAGACAGTGAAACCTTTTTTTTGAGTCTTTTTTAGACTGTTTCCCCTTTGCGACAATTGATGAAAGTTTTCCACAATCGTCTCTATTATTGCCACACTTGACCTGTTTATTACCGCAATCGGTGATAGATTACTGCAATCAACCATTCACTTTACCGTATTCGGTGGAGGTATGCCACACTTGACCAGAGACTTTAAAACTCATGTTTTGACCTAAAAACCTTGAAAATACTCTTCATTCTGTGTAAAAGATTAGTGTCTATCCCAGAAAAATGCGAAGAATATTGTGTGAATCTCTAAACTTTAAAGATCATCCCTTCTTTGAAGGCACAATTATCATCCAAGCATTATTAGTTAGAAAGTTCAGACTCAAAATATCTTGATCCCGTTATCTCAAAATCATCATATCTCTATCAGTGACTTTGTCCCAGGCAATAGTCAACAATCTTATTCTTACATCATCAAATCTTTGAGATCAAGATAAATCAACATCTATCCTTAGAATTAACATTGTCCAAACATATCTCGGACTCTTCTAGAAAGGCTATCATTTTCTATTTTCTTTATATCACTTGTTTTAGTCACAAAATCTGGACCACACTATGTCTCACACATCTTATGGATGGCCTTACACAAGGTCAAAGGCCAAAGCTCAACCCAATGAGTCTTATATCAACTAGTTTCCCGCTTGAGAAATAGAGCGAGAGGACGATCCTTTCAAAAATACCAGTACTGCTCTTTTTATTAAGAATCCCCATGGGTTCGCATCATTCCAAAATGTCACAAAGGAGGATCTCGAAGATGTAGAGAAAGACGCCTATTCCGTGCAAGTGGTTGACGTTGTTGTAGAGAGGAATCCTAAATGTTTCTTAGCCATGTTGATAAAAAAATGAGTCAAACTCCCCACTGAATTCAATGTGTCAACCATATGGCCCGAAAACCCTCTCACAGATCAAAACACTACTCGAACCTCTCAAACAGAGCCTGTGATATCTCAAATATTCCCATCCTTGACAAGAACGACATTAGCATAGACTGTGTCCAATCAGACCAGCTCTGCGAACCAAGCAAGCACATCTTCCATGCAAAGCATGACAGGCTCCCAACTAAGTGCACCCATGGTCACTAGTGTGTCTCAAACCTTGGCTGCATGGCCTATCCAGTCAAGCTCTCAATCTATTCTCTCAATCCCACCAACAAGCAGCAACCCTTTTGCAACTATGTTGCTACTATAGTCAGTCCCTACTAGCCTTTGGGTCAATGCATCATTCCCATAGGGATCCATATCTATGGGTCTGAATTTCAATTAATGCCCACCCAAGGTTAGGCCTTTTCTCATTCAGGGACCACAACAACCCCAATAACAACAACCTTAACCCCAGCAACAACAATCCCAACTTTAGCAACAACAACAACAACCTCAAACCCAACAACAAACACAACAGAATCAATCTTGGGCCAATCACATGCCCCTGTATTAGAATCATGTGTTGAGAAATCAATATCAAGTCCCAAGGACGAGATTGTATGTCCCTACTCAAGGGACACATAGGCATAGCCTCATTCCTACTACAACACAGAGGTAAAATGTTACAAATAATCCTCAGTCTCAAACAGACATGTTGATCCAACAAGTGCAGAACCTTCAAACCCAAATGATGGATATGCAAAATCAAGGGCAAACTAAATCCTATACCGTAGAGGATTTATACCCATACCCCTTTGATCACTCTCTTCACATGTCTCCATTTCCCACTCACTTCTCGGTACCAAAATTTGACAAATACAGGGGCAGTACCAACCCTATTGAGCATATCTAAGAATTCTTTTCTAGTTACATTGAGTTCGCACACGATGAGACATACTTAATGCGACTATTCCCACAAAGCTTAGCCGAATCAGCAATGGAATGGTTCTCACACTTACCTCATGGCATTCTGTCTTGGGGTGAATTGGTTGAAATGTTCATTGCTCACTTCCATCATAACATCGAGTGCAAGGTCAGCATCAAGGACCTTTGTGACATCAAACAAAAAGATGGAGAGTCCTTTGTAAAATTCCTACGAAGATGGAGGAATACTTCAAACATAATCACGTATGACATACCTGAGCAAGAGCTCGTAGTCATGTTCGTTGATAATCTGATACCAGATATGTCATTTACAACAGAATTGCAGCTAGCTCCAAACTTCAAGAAACTCATTGAATGAGGAGTTCGTTGTGAGCAAAAATTAGTCAAACGAGGTATCCTTGTAGATCCTACCCAGATGAACACAAACAAGACTACAACAGATAAAGCTAAATGGTGGAATAAAAACAAAAATGTCACCAGTGATGGTGTCATTGATGTGAAAATGGTCAACTACGCCCAACCCAAAGTGTCACTGCAAGGTGCACCTACAGCTAACCAACAAACCATGGTGCCCACTCCACAAGCACACACTTATAATCAACCACCCCCTATCCAAGCGACCGCTGTGTCAAACAATCAACCATAGGCACAACGCCAACCATGGTTTCCGTTTCCAAAATGAGATTACACACCATTAGGAGAGTCAATAAAATCAACCTTAAGAAAGATGATACAATCATACAACATCACTCTCCCTGAAATCATAGAAAATGAACATGGTGCAATCAAACCAAAGTGGTAAAATGATAATTATTTCTACGAATTTCATCGAGTGAAGGGACACAAAACACCCAACTATTATCGATTGAAAAACATCATCCAAGATCTGATTGACACAGGGGTCATCGATGTTACAAACACCCAAACAAAAGGCACCACTGATCATACGATATTCAATAACACATTCTATGATCACAATAAATGGAAATCCTCCAGGTCTGATGGACAATCAAAATAGGTCAACTACACTTATGCCAACAATGACAACACTATCAATTGCCTAAATTCTTCAGATAGTCATGTGGCTACCATTACTATCAGAGACCAAGGTATCAAATGTGTTGTAACCATGCGCCGTACAAAATTTGTCTTGCAAGGAGTGTCTTCCTCATCTGCTACACTAGTCAACCCTCCTACAACATCAGATCCATAGAGCGCACGCCTGCTCAAATATCCATGTTTAACCTTTTGCGCATATCTCTGCAATATAAGCAAGCACTAGACCAAGCACTTCAAAAAGTAGTTGTCCCAAGGGACATAACCCCTGAGACCTTCCAGACAATGGTAAACCATATAGCAGCAACCAAGCATGCAACCTTCATAGATCATGACGTGTCGCCGCACAAACCCTTGCATAACGATCCCTTGCACTTGCTCATACAGGTTCACAAATATTCAATTCAAAGAGTCCTCATTGATGGTGGGGCTGGATTAAACATTTGTACTTTAAAATTATTCAAGAACTTAGGCTACTCTGAATCCAGTATTGATGTCATAGGAAGGATCAACATCAGATCCTATGATGAAGAAGAGAGATCTTCCAAAGGTATTATCATTCTACCAGTCTGGATAGGCCCAGTTGTCAAGAACACTCCCTTCCAAATCCTAGACCTAGAATTGGGATACAACATGTTACTGGGGAGACCATGGATCCATGATATGTAAGTTGTACCATCCACATATCATCAGTGCATCAATTTCCCACACCAGGGGGCATAAATCATTATAGAAGGAGATCCAAACCCATTCCAATATTGCAACGCTATCAAAAGCAGTACTGACAATCAGGTTCCATCAAACCAAGAGGCAAGTATCCCTTCCACATTGAATTCATTTCCTAAATATGTCACGAGAATGGCGAGAAAAATATCTATTACTAACAAAGGATGTGGTGAATACAGCTATGAGGAAGCTTTCACTATCACAAACATGCCTCAGAGCCCAAGGTCATATGGCATGTCACAACCAAGCACTAGACCAAGCACTTCAAAAAGTAGTTGTCCCAAGGGACATAACCCTCGAGACCTTCCAGACAATGGTAAACCATATAGCAGCAACCAAGCATGCAACCTTCATAGATCATGACGTGTCACCGCACAAACCCTTGCATAATGATCCCTTGCACTTGCTCACACAGGTTCACAAATATTCAATTCGAAGAGTCCTCGTTGATGGTGGGGCTAGATTAAACATTTGTACTTTAAAATTATTCAAGCACTTAGGCTACTCTAAATCCAGTATTGATGTCATAAGAAGGATCAACATCAAAGCCTATGATGAAGAAGAGAGATCTTCCAAAGGTATTATCATTCTACCAGTCTGGATAGGCCCAGTTGTCAAGAACACTCCCTTCCAAATCCTAGACCTGGAATTGGGATACAACATGTTACTGGGGAGACCATGGATCCATGAGATGCAAGTTGTACCATCCACATATCATCAGTGCATCAATTTCCCACACCAGGGGGCATAAATCATTATAGAAGGAGATCCAAACCCATTCCAATACTGCAACGCTATCAAAAGTAGTACTGACAACTAGGTTCCATCAAACCAAGAGGCAAGTATCCCTTCCACATCAAATTCATTTCCTAAATATGTCACGAGAAGAGTGAGAAAAATATCTATTACTGACAAAGGATGTGGTGAATACAACTATGAGGAAGCTTTCACTATCACAAACATGCCTTAGAGCCAAGGTCATATGGCATGCCACAACCATCAATTACAACATAAATCCCAGAATTTGTTTTGTTCAGGTTTCCACCCACAACCTTTTTTAGATGGGGAGACATCGCAGAAGATAACCCATTTGATCCAGATATCAACACATGTTTGTATCAAGACCCATAAGACACACTCCAAGTTCCCTTACCCATGTCAACATATGGACATGGCTATACAATGCTGCAAAGGTTTGGGTATGATGGTACAACTAGTTTAGGGGCAAGGCAACAAGGTTTAATGGAAATGTCTCTCCCGCCAACCCAAATAAACAAGAGAGGGTTAGGTTATGGGAAAAAAAGAACCAATCCTACCACCCATGACATACCCATTGATCAAGAACAAGTAGCAGAGTTACACCAGGGGCAAAACCCAGAACAAGCTTTGATCAGCAATATACTACAACTATTATTGCCATCTAAAGTGGGAACCTCTCACTCCCAATTAACCCTCAACCAAGTGATCCATGATAACAAGGAAAGTGAGACATCTGATGATAGTTCTAGTGAAACTGATTCCCACGAGTACTAGTGGAGATCCATCCACAACTCTGAACCATCAATCCCAGACTATTCCCTTCGGTCAGTTAGGACTCTACACATTGAAGACATGTTTGACCAATTAACCATAGATGACCAACCATGCATCGATAAACATATTGATACCAATTCCATAGGTGGTGCGTCCACATCACATTCCCAGTTTGTCAGAACCATCACAGTTGTCACATTCAACCAAACAGAGTCATCCCACCATGAAGGTTTATGTCTAGTACATCCAGAACTAATAGAATGGGATAAACAAGGACAACCTAATATAGATCTCTTTGAAAATGATGAGGCTATCGCAGACTTCATGGGACTTAGAGAAGGATGCCATCAGAGGATCGTAAGGCATGCTTCTCTATTGACTTGGAAAAATCAACATATTTTGGGGAGGAAGCACCTCTTTCTAGTAAAAAAAGAAAAAGAAAAAGTAAAAAAGAATCGTCAGTAAGTGAAAAATGAAAGGCGCTTACTGGCACAAAAAATGATAAAAAGCCAAAACAAGATGTATCTTCTAGTGAAAACCTCACTAGGGTGCTAGAAGATGGAAAGTAGGAACTCCTCCCCTTAAAAATGGAAAATTCAGCATTGTTAGCAGAAGAAATAGAAGAAGTCAACTTGGGTGATGACAAGAACCCAAAGAACATCTACTTAGCAAAATCACTCACTCCAGAGGAGCGAGAACAATTCATCAGCTTCTTCAAGGAAATGAACGTCAATTTTGCATGGTCTTACTCAGACATGCCAGGCTTAGACCCAGAGCTTGTATTACATCATTTTCCATTGTTACCCAATGCCAAACCCGTCAAACAAAAGCTGAGAAAGATACATCCCCATGTTGCATTACTAGTCAAGGCAGAATTGTAAAATCTCCTAGATGTTAAATTCATAAGACCAATCCCATACGCAGACTGAATATCTAATCTGGTGCCACTAACTAAGAACAGTGTACAGATTCACATTTTGCATAGATTTTAGAGATCTAAACAAAGCTAGTCCCAAGCATGACTTTCTATTTCCAAACATCGACATGATAGTAGATCTCACTATAGGACATCAGATGCTATCACTCATGGATGGGTTTTCAAGATATAATTAGATAAGAATTGCACTAGAGGACCAACACAAAATGGCTTTCACATGTGCATTGGGCACTTACTGTTGGAACATCATGCCATTTGGTCTAAAAATGTCAGAGTAACATATCAAAGGGCCATGAAAACCATCTTCCATGATCTCATCCACAAGATAATGGAGGACTATGTTGACGACATACTTTCCAAGTCAATACTTAGAAAAGGTCATCTACAAGTATTGGGACCCATATTTGACAGAATGCAAGATTATAATGTTCGGTTAAATCTGTAAAAGTGTGCATTCAGGATCACCACAGGGAAGCTCTTGGGATTCATCGTGTCACACCGAGGCATAGAGGTAGACCTAGAGAAAGTCAAATCAATACTGGACATGCCACCACCGACCAACCTAAGGCAACTAAGGGTTTTACAGGGCAGGCTCCAATCTATCAGGCACTTCATAGCCCAGTTAGCAGACAAGTGCCACCCATTCTAACATCTACTACACAAGGATGTCACATTTCTATGGATAGAACAATGTGAACTAACATTCCAGATATTCAAAGACTATCTACTAAAATCTCCAATATTGGTGCCCCCCGTCCAAGGCAAGCCATTACTTCTATACATCTCGGCAACTGAATCAGCTTTAGGCATATTCTTAGCACAACATGATGACACAAGCAAGGAGAGAGATGACTACTATCTCAATAGAACATTGGTAGGCTATGAGCTCAACTATTCGCCAATATAAAAATCATGCCTAGCAGTAGTCTTTGCTTCCGAGAAGCTAAGACACTACATGCTGAGCCATCAAACCAAGTTGATATCCCACATTGATCCCCTCAAATATCTACTAAGAAAAGCGACACTCACCAGATGACTAGCAAAGTGGGTGATGATCCTAAGTGAATTTGACATAGAATGCGTAGACAGAAAAGATATCAAAGGACAAGTAATTATGGATCAACTAGCAGAGGCACATATTTAGGATCATCAACCTATCATATCTGACTTTCCAAATGAGTCTACTCTAACACTACAACTGGCCATAGAGATATGACAACTATACTTCGATGGATCATGCACGAACCATGGTGCAGGAGCAGGGATAGTACTCATCACTCCAACAAATGATGTGATTCCCAAATCCTTCAGACTCAACTTTCTATGCATGAATAATATAGCCGAGTATGAAGCTCTAGTCATTGGAGTAAAGATGACAATACAATGGATAATCAAGAACCTCAAATTCTATGGAGATTCACAGTTGGTCATTAGCCAAGTAAATAATGACTATATGACAAAAGATGAGAAGCTAATACCATACAAAGAGCAGATGGACAAGTTGCGCGCTAAGTTTCATTCATCACCTTCGAGCAAGTACCAAGAGCTCAAAATAAATTTGCAGATGCAATGGCTACCATAGCATCCTTGATCGATATGCTAGGCGACAAAACCAAATTCTAGTTTTTGGTGGAGCAACTCATGATGCCATCACATCAAACACCAATCACAGAATAAACATGTGTCCTTGTTGGTCCTGAAACCCCATGGTACCATGACATGTATAATTACCTCCAAAACAATTTCTTACCTCCTAACTTGTCTAGGAACCAAAAGAAGTCCCTCATCCACCAAGCCTCTAGGTACACCCTTCTCGCAACTACTATATATAGAAGAAGTCTAGATGAAACACTATTATGATGTCTCACTTCCATAGAATCCCGTAGATCTCTGTACAAGGTACATGAAGGAATTTGTGGAACCCATGCAGGTGGCAATAGCTTAGCAAAAAAGATCATCCACATGGGATACTACTGGCCCACAGTAGAGATAGATGCAAACAATTATGTACAAAGGTGTAGGCAATGTCAGATTCATGGAGACCTCATCCATGCACCAGCCCAAGAACTCAATCCTATCACTTAACCATGGCCATTTTCTATGTGGGGATTTGACCTAGTGGGCAAGATTACACCATCCTCATCTAATGGCCATAAGTACATCATATCAGCAATAAAGTACTTCACTAAATGGGTGGAAGAAATTCCTCTCACCTACACAACTGGAAAGCATATCTCAATGTTCATACTCAACAACATCATCTGTCGGTATGGAATTCCTCAAACCATCTTGACAGATCATGGTACACCTTTCCAAAATAAAGACGTTGAAGATCTATGTGAATAATTCCAAATAAGACAAGGTTTATCTTCATTCTATTATCCTCAAGGGAATGGTCAAGCTGAAGTGACAACAAACCCATATTAAAAATATTGAAGAAAACAATTAATGAATCAGGGCGATACTGGAATTTACAGCTTAGTCCTGCATTATGGGCATATAGAACTAGCGTGAGAACACCTACAGGAGCCACTCCTTTCTCACTAGTATATGGATCAGAGGAGGTCCTACCCCTCGAAGTAGAAATCCCACACCTGATAATATCATTAAAGAATATCATTTTAGATGAAGACTACAGAGTAGCAAGGCTCAGTGAACTGGGACTATTAGACGAAAGAAGACAAAATGCATTCAACCACTTACAAGGCTATCAGAATTTCCTTAGAAGGAATTATCACAAGAAGGTAAGGCCATGAACATTTGAACTAGGGGACCTCATCCCAATGGATAACTAAAAGAACCAAACAAAGAGAGTGAAACCAGGAAAGTTCGAGCCTAACTGGCCAGGACCATATGTCATTGTCAACTCTACCCAGAGTGGGGCATACCAACTGGCAACACCAAAAGGAGATCCACTCCCCATATACATAAAGAACATTCATCTCAAGAGGTTCCATGCTTAAGGTCACAATGCTTAAGGAAACTATCTACATATCCAGAAAATACCAAAAAAATCAAAAAATACAAAAGGTTACCTTGGTGAAAACTTGGCAAATAGGCGCCTTGGCGACAACCAAAAAAAAAAGAAAAAAAGAACAAATTAAAGAGAAACAAAATCGCTCTCTCAGTGAAAACCTGGCAAATAGGTTCTATTGATTAGGTACCTTGGTGAAAACCTGGCAAACAGGTACCATGTGTTCGAATCCAGCTTCACCATCAATGAACTCAAAGATCAAAGCTTGAGAAATCTTTGCATGCAAGACTGACTACACAAGCTATTTCCTGAAGCATAATCCCCTCTGATTACCAACACTTATCCATGGTTAGTACTGGTCCACTAGACTAGGGGGAAATTCTAAAAACTTGTCAAAAATCCCCCAAAAAAAAAACTCATCAAAAATCAACCCAAAAATTTAAAAACTCATCAAAAATCCACAAAAAATAAAAAAATCCTTAAAAGATCAAAATGTCCTGAAAAAAAAATCTTCTTCATAAAAAACAATCAAAAAAATTGCAAAAATCCCAAAGCAATAAAACCAAATCGGTTATTAGAAAGAAAAAGGACGATCAAGCCAAGTCAATTAATGTCAAAACCATGAGCTTTGTGAATCAACAATGGGCCCATATGACACAACTTTATCAGCTATCAAATGTATCAGCAAGAAAACTAGTGACCAAGCCAATCAATCCATGTCAAAATTATGAGCATTGCGAATCAGCATTGGGCCCATTTGACACAGCTTGATCAGCTACCCAAAATGATCAAAATCAATCAACCAATCAATCATCTTACACGGTGATGGATACGCTCAAAACCAGACAAATCAGTCTTATATGAGTCATTTATTACTGAAAGCAGACATGATCAAGCATCAAAGAATCAATCCAATTAAGAGAATCAAGTTTAATCAAGGAACAAACAACTGTTGACTAGGTCACTCAGTCGATCAGATGTCAGTCTATATTTCATGGTTATGATCTTACGCTACTCCAGGATCCACCAATTGAAGAGAGTAGTTGTGATGGATCATGACTTATTTTCTTTGATTGATATTTATGGAATGTTTCACTTCGATTTTGGGGCCACGATGATTTAGGATAAATGCAGTAGGCACTGTCACTAATCTGGTAGCCACACAATTCCATGATCTAAGCTTAACCCTGGGAAAGAATTGGGCATTCACTCTCTGTTATCTGCTTGTTTATTACCAATAGAATCATAGCAGTATCCAGATGGTCTGAGATCTGGGTGCATTGGATTTCTATCTTGGTTTTTTTTATTTCTTTTCAAAATCAAGAGTTCATAGCGGTATCCAGATGGTCTAAGATCTGGGAGCATTGGGATTCTATCTTGGTTTTTTTTTTTTTTTCGGATGGTTAGCGAGAAAAGCTATATCCAGATTGTCAATATCTGGGTGATTTTGGCTCTCTTTCTTTTCAAATCAGAGATCGTAGCGTATCTAGATGATCAATATCTGGGTGCATTTGGATCTCTTTCTTTTGAAAACAAGGAACCTAGTTGTATACAAATGGTCAATATTTGAGTGCACTAAGTTCTCTTTCTATTCAATCTCTCTACTCCTTCTGGTTATCAAGAGATCATAGCGGTACCCAGATGAGCAATATTTGGGTGCATTTGATACTCTTCGGAATTTCATAAAAAGATGCAATGATGACAATAATTGGAAACATGGCAGTGACTTGGGTCACCCATACGTTCTATCAACTCATATCTATCAATCATCAACCATCCTTTCTATCAAATCCTATCTATCACTCGATCCCAGAGAACAAATTCCATTTGACTTTCTTCTAACTAACACATGCATTACTTAGATATTTTGTGCATAGTAGATTCCATTCATCCATTTATGTGCATCAGAAAACAAAAGAAAATAACATCTGCATACATAGTAATCATAATCAAATGCATCCATAAAAATATCATATAAACATGCATATCATAAAGCACCATCCTGCATACATATGTCATTATCATAGGAAAAGTAAATCATACATCTAAGAGTCTACATAATAGAGTCACATTGCATAAACATTTCACCATATAAACATCATCATGTAGAACCATACATATAGAAAGTAAACCAATGCACATCATATAAACTCAATAGCTACATCTCATATTAATCTCAATATCTGAGTACAATGAACGGTCGCAAGTTTGAACAAAAGAAGGTGATCAACATGATGTCATCTATCAGTATATCAAGATACAATGTTGGTACAACATCAAATAAATATGTGGAACATCACTACAAAAATGGTATAGCATGATACAAAATAAGCATATTCATCAAAATCAACAGGAACTACCACCACCCTCACCACCAGGTGGACGAGGGGGTGGCATATCAGATGAAAGCCTCTATGACGGACTAGGAGCTCCAATACCACTACTCTGGGATCTCTGCACCCTGCTAGATCTCTATTAAGCTGTATAACTAGGCACATGTTGAGCTAAAGGAACAACACTCTCATAATGGCACCGCCAGTAGTCTATCTCTCTCTGGGCCTCACGCCCAGATCTCCAAAACCAATCAAGAACATCATGATGAGGCACATCATATACACCATCAATAAACGCTCTAATATCTGAATGAGCCTATCACTCTTTGTCCTCTGTGGTAGTATCCCTAGCCTCCGTAGCTGCGACCCTACTCTCCAAGGCAGTGACCCATGCATCAAAAGAAGCCAACCTAGCCTAAAAATTAGATATCTATTGTGTAAGATGATCAACCTCTGAGGGATCAATGTCCACCCCCCATCATCACATCCATCTCCCCCTCCTCGCCTCTACCTCCCAAACCCTCAGCTCCTCTCCCTCTCACAACCCAAGAGTCATCACTACCCTCACTATCTCCAGTACTGCTGTAAGTACTACTACTCCCAGTAGAAGTGCTAGAACCTGAATCCTCCACATCCACATCCTCTATCTCAATATCTTGTATCTCAATGTCCTCCTACACTATCCTCTCCTCTTCCCTAGGTAATAACACAACAACAGTGCAAGGATGCACTCTCTGAACCAACGGAGGTGCCTCCTCCTCTAAAGCCTCCTCCTCCTCGAGGACGACACCCAATCCAACCTGCGTGCTACTATGTCCACCCCTAGTCCTCACCCCGCCATCAGAATTGTCAGGACCAAGATTATCTCTGTCATCCCCACCACCATGGCCACCATCCCTCCCCTATCCACCATCCTAACCTCTGTCTCTCCCCCGACCTCCATCATGACCGCCATCCCTACCTCCATCATGACCTCCATCCCTACCTCCATCTCTCCCTCTACCCCAACCCTATCGAGGCCTCCTCAGAATGGTACCAACAACTGGGTGAGATACATTAGTCAGAGCAACAGGTTGAGACTCCTACCACCATGCATCATACTGTGGAGTAGTGCCTACATGGAAATAGGTTCAAACATTAGTACCGTATGGATGATAAGCTAAAAGACTAATCAAAAGATAGCTACATCTAAGTAAGAAAGAAAGAGAGATAACATCAATCAGGGGCAAAATCACAACACATACCAACATCCACAGTAGTTGATCACCAAGTCCATGCAATAGGAAGAAGACCCATGAACTCTGTCGTCACAGCGTTTAGAGGGACAACAACACCCCCATAGAGTAATATCCCTAGAACACCGATCAAAATATGCATAAGAATTAGAGACATCATGTCTCTCGCCGAACTATCGCAACACCCTATCAATGTTGTGTAAATCAATCATGTGAACGTATCGGCTGACACGCCCAATTAAGAATCTCCTCTCTGATAGAAGGGAAGATGTGCATCCTCCCCATCCCATACAAGATAGTCTCTGTAAGGTCTCTAGATGAATTAAAACATCATATCAAGTTGTTGCCACCGGTACATAAGATGTCGCATATGGGACTGAACAATAGCACAGTCATACATAAACACATACGGTCTCCCCAGAGGAAGATCATGGGCACCTACGAGCCTACACAATGCAATATTCTCCCATGCCCAAATCTGAAGGAGAGTTTTTTAGCAACCAAGTGACTTACCTCCAAAAGCCACATAGAACATGTGAAAGTACATATGGGCAAACATTTAAGGACCCCAAGCATATACTGTATGATCTCTAACCATACCCTGAAGACAAGCACCAAACCCAACAGAGAATCCATGCTAGCGACGATCGGGACACAAGATCCCACAAATCAAACTACCTAACAAGGTAGACAATCAGTTTAAACCCTTGTCGAATCTAGACCATGAGATATCATAAGGATCAGACAGGCCTAACTGATCCTCAGGTAGCCCAGATAGCTCAGACAGAGTGGTAACACTAGAGCCCTGATCATACTCTACAAGGGCACCCTAGATAGGAATCTGAAGGATGTGATACACATCCTCCAAGGTGACTGTGCACTCACCAGTCGATAATCGAAAGGTGTATGTATCAGAATGCCACCTCTCTAACAGAGCAGAGATCAGAGCCCTATTGGTCATAATCTCGGGCATATAACAAACCTAGTACAAACCTAACTTCCTCAAGACATCTCTCTCAGCCTCAAATAACTGGAATCAGTATACTAACCTAGCGGGTCTCAACTCCCAGCAATGTAGAATAGTCCCAATGAAATGCAACACATCAGAAGAGAAAATATCTGTATTGGGTCAGAAACATGACTATCTGATAAAGTACAAAAGCATGCATTAAAATGGAAACAGATCAATTGCGGCATACATCCAACAAATGTGGCACTTTTAAGCCATATGCGGCAACCAACAAGCAATTGTGGTATTTTACCAGTAAATGCGGTAATAAAATTGGTAAATACGGTACACTTAGTGATTGTGATCTGCAATCAGCAATTGCGGCATGAAACCCATGATTGCAGTGAATCTGTGACCTATTTCGGCAGGGTATGCAAATTTTCAAAAGACCTACTTTTCTAAAAGCAATAAATAAAAGCATTAATGGCACAAGGGCTAGGCCACTCACCAGACGTCCTACGCCAGCTGGACGACAAAAAGTCTGAACCTAATCAGATACGTGCATGACTCCAGGAATACCTGCCATATCTCAATAAACAGTGAAGAAAGTAGAGAAAACTCAAGACTGATGAACTATAACTGATTGAATGTTTGAAGATGACAAGCTGATGATCACTGAGCTGTAGAAAGTAAATGCAAGACATTAAATCAGTTAATGTATTGTATTGTCATTGATGTCAACTTGATATAATATGATTGATCATATACATAATGTCATAGAATTCAAGAAACCAAAGAGATAAAGTTTATGTTATCAATAAATATATAAATCCAGTGTACATTGAGTGACAATAAACACTGACGGACAGTGCACACCGACGGATAGAGAACCTCAAGCAGTCACAGTGTATATCAAGCACCGCAACCTCAAGCATAACTAAAGTGAACCTTGAGAAAATTCATAGTGTTGACCAAGAAAACTAAGAGTTGATCACCAATCAGAACAAGAGTTAGGAAACAACAAAATACTTAGCTGGTAGGAGCTAAATATAGAGTTAACTGATTGATTACTTTGTTTTTATCGACCAGTTGAAATGAAGATTTAAAGCTAGTTTTATTCACAGTTGTCAAGGAGAAATCTATGGAATAAATCTAAAGCAAAGCTTTAAAGATTAAAGAAATGCATGGCGAGATTTGCAGATCAAGAAAGTTATCTACGTCAAGAACAAGAAAGACAGAAAATGGTGAAATCATGTCTATATAAAGAGACAAGTAATTCATTATGAAGAGAGGAATGCTGAATATAATTCTGGTGAAGATAGAAGTCTTCATGTAGATCTGATCATACAAGCTGAGGAACAAAGCCAATAATTCTACAGACATTGAGCAAAAGAGAAACAACAACATTGACCAAGAAGAAAGAAGGGGAGCAAAGGAATTGAAGAGAACATTGATCAGAAGAGGTATTATGGACTTACAATAGATATGAACATCTGCAAGATTAAGTTGTATTTATGAATAGATCATTTACTATTTTAGTTTAGCCATTGATTTAGAAAATCTCTTAACCGAGTGGGATTTAACCATCCTTATTATATTGAGATACTTCCTAAGGAGTATCAAAAGGTTTTCATGTTGACAACATAGTGAATGCTAGGTCAAGTGATAAACTGTTAGTTTTAAATCCTTTAACAAGGTCGCACTTAACAGTGTGTTTTTAACCTTTAACAGGGTTGGATCTTTACCAAGCTCACTTCAGAAGAGTGAAAATTTTGGGTTACCGGTCCCAAGTGGGTTTTCCCTTAACAAGGTTTCCATGTTAAAAATCCATGTGTCAAATGTGTATATGGTTCATTACTTTGATGTTTTGCTTTACACGTTAGTAAAACAGGTTTGGTCGGTAAACACTAAGTTTATTTACTGATATTTGGTAAAGGCAAGGAAAAGATAAATTGCTATTTGGTAAAGGTTAAGAAAAGGATAAATAATACAATCACCGAATAGTATATATGTTAGATTCACACAAGGCATACATTTTGTAGGACTGAAGATAATTAGAGGAATTATATATGTGATATAAGTTTTGGTTGGATTAATTTTTTAAGCCACTGATTCACCCCCCTCTCAGTTATTCTAACAATTGGTATCAGAGCTTGTGTGCTTAGAAGAGAGTTTCAAGACTCAAGATAGAGATCACAAGATGAGAAAAAGGGATGTGCCTAAGTTGAACAAAGACAACTTTGCATCATGGCAAAGAAGGATAAGACTCCACCTATCAGGTATTGGAAATGATGTCACACAATACTTGGATACTGAATTTGTTTTACCTACTAGACCTCATATAGTTGATCAATTGAGAGAGAAACATGAACACAATTCTATGATGATAGAAATTGCCTCCTCACTCTCTGATGCTGAATTTGAAGATGTCAAATCATGCACCACTGCAAAGAAAATGTGGGACAAACTCAAGCTAGTACATGGAGGAGATAAAAATGTGCTAAGAGCTAAGGCTAAAAGCCTAAGAGGAAAGTTTGATGACCTAAGAATGAAAAAGGGAGAAAACATCACTCGGTACAGTAGCAGAATCAAAGAGGTTGTCAATGTTATCTGAGGAGTAGGAGGTGTACTTGAAGAAGAAACAATGGTAAGTAAAATTCTAAGAACCTTACTGCATGTTTATGCTATTAGAGTATCTGCAATACAAGAAATGAGAGCAGTAGAAAATAACAATATTACTCTAGATAGTTTGATTGGTAGACTTATTTCATTTGAGATGAATAAATTTGACAATAGTATCTTACCAACTATTGAGTTCGCATTCAAATTTTCTCTAAAAATAAGTAAATCAAGTCATAAACACACTATGAGAAATGATAGTGAAAGTGATAGTGATGAACAAGAACTTGATGAAATTTAAGCACTAATGGCTAGAAGATTGCAGAGAGGCAAAGGTAGATACAAGGGTAAATTACCATTAGTCTATTTTAATTGCAAAGAGATTGGACAATTTTCTGCTAGATGCCCTAACAAAAGAAAAGATGATACTTATGAAAAGAAGTTTGACAGAGGTGATGACCGATATTACCAAAGCAACCGACACTCTAACAGAAGAGATAACCGAGAATACAATGACAAAGGAAATAAGGCTTGTTACCTGGCTGAGAACAAAGCTGAAAATACTGACACCGAGTCTGATGAAGATATTGAGGTGGTATTTGTTGCTATGAAGGATGATTCAGATGAAGAAGAAAGGTATGTTGAGACTACACTCATATCTAAGGTTAGTAAAAATGATGTCTGGATTATTGATAGTGGTTGTACTCACCACATGATTGGAGACAAGGAAAAGTTTGAAACTTTTGAATATTATAATGGCGGATCAGTAATAATGGGTAATGACTCACCTTGTCCGGTTGAAGGAAAAGGAACAATCACGTTGAATAATCTAATCAGATGTGAAAATGCATATTGGATGAAAAGACTTAACTATAATCTATTGAGTGTTTCACCTGAATAACACAGGAGACCGAGTTGCATTTGAGAAAAAAAATGCAAAGATCTAAAATGAAACATGAAGGTTGATCGGTACTGGTAAACAAACAAAAGGTAACCTATTCTATCTTGATAATATTAAGACCACTTGTTTATTTCTATAAATGAAGACATTTGGCTGTGGCATAAAAGGTTATGTCATGTGAATTTTGACAGCATGGTTAGGATAAGAAAGAAGAGAAAAGTAAGAGGCTTACCGATCATGTCAAAGCCCGGCCATGTCATGTGTAAAAATTGTCAAAAAGGTAAAATGACAAAGTCTAGTTTAAAGAGAAAAACCTACACATATAATGCTATTCTAGAATTAGTCCATACTGACCTATGTGGACCAATGAGAACAAAGAGCTATTACGGTGATAGACACTTCATTCTATTTTTTGATGATTATTCTAGAATGATGACTGCTATGTTCTCAAAAGAGAAATCAGAAGCATTTAAGATGTTTAAATGGTATAAAGCTATAGTTGAATTTTTTTTGGAAAGGAACTAAAATGTCTAAGATCAGATAAAGGAGGAGAATTTATTTCTGATGAATTCACTAACTTTTGTAATGAGCATGGAATTGCAAGACAAGTTTCTACACCGAGAACACCACAGCAAAATGAGATTGCTGAGAGGAGAAACAAATCAATTGTTGATTGTGCCAGAACATTGATGATTGAGAAAGGCATCACACAATTTGGAGAGAAGATGTAAGTACTGTTGTCTATACACTAAACCAAGCTCAATTGAATAAAGACACCAATAAGACACCTTATGAGCTATGGTATGGATACACACCTAATGTAAGTTACTTTAGAATTTTTGGAAGTCAATGTTATATATTGAAAGATGATAGAAATGGAAAGCTTGAATCCAAAAGTGACAAAGGAATATTTCTAGGTTATTCTACCAAAAGAAAGAATTGAATTACTTAGAGATCTGAAAGATAAACAAGAATGAAATATCCACAACACATAACTCATAATACAAGATTTGTTCATGAGGAAACCTAGTGAAGGGAAAACCTTGGTGGGAGTCAAACCCACTAGATAAATGTACTTTGTTAAAAGCACTGCTCGGTTAAGAGAAAACAAGAACAAAGAATAATGCACTTGAATCCATAGGCCACTTCCTAGAGCACATTTAGCACAATACAATGACTTGGCCCTCACTCAGGTTCACCGATCAATCATTGATAACAGTTACAAAGGGTGGACAAACTATCTAATACAACTGAACTGACTTACATTATCTCCAATGCCAATACAATTCTAATGAAGTACAATTTATGCCTCAATTGTTGAATACATAAATCTCTCTCTTCTCTTTTTACCACACACTTCACAATCACAAATGAGTGCCCATTTATACATATTATAATGAATAATCAACAACAAGATAAGCCAAGTCCTAGAAGAACAAATTATATGAACTTTAAGCTTAATCTCCAAGATTATGCAAATGAGGTTTGAAAAGACTTATATAGGACCCAAAATAACATCCAAAAGCACCCAACAACTTCTCTGAATCCATACCGAAGATTTTAATACGTTACTTCACCAAGTCAGCTAAGACCTAAATTAAGAAACACCAATCATGCTCAACAAAACACCAAATGAGATCACCTTGATCAATGCTAACAAAAAAAATGACCATAACATGATCTAAGAACATGATAAAGTATCATGAACAACCTCTCAAACCTCTCAATCATTTGTAACTCAAGATCCAAATTCATCTCTGCACTTTTCATCATGAACACTAAACATTGAACATTGAACTCTCTCTCATTAAGAATATAGCATATTGAATGCTGAATCGCGAACAACATGAGTTGAAGGGAAAAAAATGAGTCCCTAATAAACCTTCAACTTCTCTCTATCAGAATCAATAAAACCGATAAATAGAGAAGAAAAAACTCAACCTCTGTCGTAACCAAAACAACGGGAATACAAAAATAGAAACATATTGATAGACCAATCATGGCTTAATCAACCAACCATCAAACCTTTGTAGGGAGAATACAAATATGATAGAAATTCCTCACACAATCACAACATTAGGTCTTCAACCTATCACCTGAACAACTCAAGTCATCCAAACTAATCACACTTTATGCAACAACAATAGTACATTGACATCAATGACAAAACATTAATGTCATCACACATCAATCTCCGACATGCTCAAAAATATTGCAACAATGTGAACCTAGAGGAAGAATTTTTAATTCCTATTCTACCTTATTCCAGATTCTTGAGGTCTGATGTTATGTTGTATTTAAGTTATGAATATATGTGAAGTAGTTTTTGGTAAAACAATGAAGAACAATAGCAGGGTGTAATAGATCCTTATGCCTATTTATTAGATCAATTTTGGTGATGATTTTTTGTGTTCAAGGATGATTGGACGACATATTGGATAAAGTATGATTAATTATTCTGGTTCACATTGAGATTTTCATATAGATCTAGCTGACTGTTATAAAATATTTCATTATTTTGTAAAGTGTTCTTGGAGTCAACTTGCAAATAATTCAATCTTATCTAGCAAATATATAAGATTGATATTTTTGATCATTTTGGTGTGCGAAATATATGAAAAGTGTGGATAAATGATGATTTAAGGTATGAGTCAGAGAAGACCAAAGATATAGGATGAAGTGTATGAAATTAGAGTATTGCACCTAATTGGAACTGCTTTTGGCATTTTTAGATGTTGTGTAGCATTTCAATCTCTCTGTGATTTAGTAATCATGATATAAGCAATAAGCCTCTTTTGTATTTGAGAAGTGAGCTCTAGGTAGTGTGCATGAATGCATGTGCATTCCATTTTGTAAACCTTTAACATGATAAAATACTTTTGTAGAGTATTTTTATTTGTGGGTTCCATCCCCACCATGGTTTTTTCCCTAACAAGGTTTCGACGATAAAAATCTTGGTGTTATGGTGTTTTGGATGATTACTTTATGCTTTAGCATTTTCATTTTCATTGTATGTGCTACATGGTTTAAGAATCACGTTAATAAGGTTAAAAATTGTAGAACATTGATCCCCCCCTCTCAATGTTCCTTAATTATAATACTTGATATCAGATCCTAGTTCCTTAAAGGAATTCTAACAACTTGAGGAAGATTCTGATAGTTGATTCAATTGATTTAGATAGTGTTCAACAATAACTCCTTGTTACACTTGAAGATATTGATCAGTCCAAAGCTGAAGTTCTAGAGTTCAGGAAGAGACTTAAGGATGCTAAAGGTTTCATTCAAACATTGAAAGAGAAGTTGAACAAATCCATGGATAATAGGAAATAAATTTGTGAGCATATCAAACAAAAAGAAAGCAGAGATGATAATCAAGTCTTGAAGGAGAAGACAAAAAAATGTGAGAATCTTGAACCAGACAAATATGTCCCAAAACATGGGATGGAATCAGTAGTGATCAAGTGAACCAAGGAAATTTAGGAAATGAAGAAGAATGAATAGAACCTTGATAAGTCTCTAAAAGAAAAATCTGATGAATGCAATATATTACAACTTGACCTAGAAGAATCCATACACAATGAGGAAGAACTTGAAAGGGTGAATGGAATTCTAAAGAATGAACTTTCTACAACAAATTAGTACAAGGATAAATTCATGATTAGCTCAAAAAAGGTTTATGTAGTACTTGAAATTTAGAGAATGAAAGGCAACGCACAAGGTCTTTGATTTGAGAAAGGTGAAAGCTTCAGATTTGGACAATGCAATCATCAATCAAACAATCTGAAGGAAAACCTAAAGGGTATCGATTAAGACAACCTAATGCTCAATATTTGTGTGGCAAATTCTTTATGTGCAATAAATTTTGTCATAAAGTTATTCAATGTAGAAAAATAATATCTTCTTTGAGTCAATGTTTCAAATGCAATAAGTATGGTCATAAAGAAAATGAATGTAAAAGTGTGGTGAACAATAGAGGGAATGCTATATAATTTTCATGCAATAGATTTGGCCACATTTATAATCAGTTTAGATCAAGATAAAACCAAGTAAATTAAAATTATGTAAAATCAAATGTGGTGTGCTACAATTGTAAGAAATATGGTCACATTGCAAAATATTGTAGAAGTGAGAATGTGGATAGGAAGGGTCTGACAGATAGGAACAATGAGCATAATAATGAAAAAGGAAAGGGTAACATAATTACAAATGAGATCAGGAAGGAGATGAGTAAGACATGGGTGAAGAAGAGTGGTTTTGATGTAGGAAATGGGTTTGCACCTAAATATGGTGTGAAAATTTCCTGTAGGAATTTAATTTAGGCCTTTAGCCTATGAGAAATTTTTTCAAGAAAATCTTACAAATCCCTTGATATCAGTAAGAAATTGAATGTGGTAGGTTGATATAGTCGTGCTAGGATATTGTAGATGTTTTGGAAACATTCCCGGAAGGATTCAAGTTGTATTGAAGATCCATAAGTGAATTCTTGAGAAATAGACAGAGGAGCAAGGTATTCGATGGAGTTAGGGAAAAGTATATTTATGGCAGAAAAAAGTAGATATGAAAATGATATAAGAAAATTTTGTCTCAGCATTTGTTACTTTTCATTTGAGAATGAAGTGATAGGAGAGCTCTACAAGGCATTTTCAATGAGATCAAAGGTGAGTAAGTGATTTCATGTGCAAACCCTAGTTGATCAAAAGGAGTATTTTAATGGTAAAATTATGATCTTGTATTTGCAGATATGGATACACCAAGGATATTTGATATACTAAACTCCCTAGAACTAAGTTTAAGAAACATCCTTTCAAATTTGTTGCAGATGACCAGTTTAGGGAATTTTTTACCATTCCTCATGATGTACTTCATGTGGAATACATCAGGGCATGTATCCATGCTAATCTTGAGGAATTGGGTAGCTTTCAGTTATTAAATCTCTATTCAAACAAGATTTTAGTTAATTCTCAAATCAAGGATGAATTGGGGGACAAAAAACAAGCTCAAGTTATCAAGTTTCCTACATTTGATGAGAATGAGTGGGTTCAATATGTTTTGAGTAGGATACATGCATAATTCATGTGGTTATAAAAATCCTATAAGATTACTAAGGAGGTTATCAAGATAGTCACTAGATTTAGCTCATCTAGTGAGATCCCTATATTGAAGTCTGTGAAGAACCAAATGATAATTGATGCAATTGAATCTTAGTTTGGCAAGAGAGCCATGAAAATTAATGACATTATACATTTAGATGTGATATTTTCTACTATGGTCATTAGATACAAGTGTTAATCTCTAAGTTCTGTTGATGATTAGTGACCAACACTTAGTTATTCACTTAGGCAATTTTAGTTGGCTATCACTATGGCCGAGCTAAAACTATGCAAGGTCGAGCAACATTGCCGAGCAATATTTAGGTTGTTGAGTTGTATCATGCCAAGCCGAGTAGGATACTTAGTGCCGAGCGACAGAGATGTTAAGTGCCGAGCAGAACAATTTTTGTATACATGTCTAGAATGATTCAAACTTCGAGGATAAGTTTTCAGGCCGACTTGTATAAGCTTTTTGGGCCAACTTATGTACGCATTTAATATTTTCCTACGGAGTTAGTTATGCACTTAATTGTTTTATGCTATGCATGATCTATTGTAAATCATTAATTGTAATACCTTGGAGGTATGGGTATTAGATCTTGATCGTTGATCTAGATCTCGCTATCAGACTTGAATAGATATATAAGATTTTTTCAAAACCCTATTTTGTAAGAGTGTGGAGAGAAGTGGTGACTGCATTTTAAAGTGAAATGCATAGAGGGTTATTTTGTTAAGAAGTAGAGATCAAGCAGAGTGACAACACAGTGAACAACAAAGTAAAGACATATCAAATTGTGAGATCATAGAAGGTACTGGAAAGAGGAGATCTGTCATCAACATCTGAGTGCATAAAAAAGGATCATTACTTGAAACATTCTAATCATTGTATTAGGTGAAAATCTCTTAACATAGTGGTTCTAGCAGACCTTTCTAAATCTCCTAACAGAGTGCTTACTTTATTGTAAGTTGAAATCCTTTCACAGGGTAGATTGTAATGATCTTTATCTCTTAACCGGGCAGACCTTTAACCAAGTAGATTGCATTTTGTAATCAACTTTTGTATCCCTAACAGGCACACTTTATTACTACAGTAGTGAAAAATTTTGTGGGTGTCATCCCCACCCCAGTTTTACCTATTTGTGTTTCTGGGTTACCAAGTTCTTGTGTTATGAGTTATTTATTTCATGGTGTGGATGTTATTTGATATTACATTAGATTCATATATGTATGAATGTGGATCAGTTTGTTTTAAGTATTTAAATTTGAAGATCAGATTCACCCCCCCTCTTAGTATCTTGCTTTCCCATTATTGTATTTCCAACAATTGGTATCAGAGCTTAGTTCTCTAGAAAGTCATAATCAGCTTGAGAATACAGGTCTTGAGATGGAGATCTACAAGATGGGTTAAGTCATTGAGAATCAAAAGATTGATATTCAACTAGCACTACAACAGCTTGAGACAACAAGACAGGAATTAAAGAAGTCCCTGACAGCAAGGAAAGATTTGGCCAAACAAATGAGTGACACTCATTATCAGGAAGAGGACACCACAATTCTATTTTAGAATGGAGATTTTACTGAGAGTGATGCAGCAATAGAAGATCTACTGGAAAAGAACAGTGCACTATGTGAAGAAGTCAGAAACTTGAAAAAGAAATAAGAAGCCCGATCAATAAGAATGTGTGAAGTTGTTGAATAGAAAAAGATAGTCGAAGATGACAAGGCTATGGTAGAAGAAGACAAAAGAGTGATGACTATCAGACTTGATGAAAGAACACATGATGTACAAACAATGAAAGTCAATCAAGTTGACATGGTAAATCAACTGCTACTTGTGAATCAGGAGATCAGTAGGAAAGACTTGGAGATTGTAAATCTTAGATCTGAGAACAGTCAGTTGAAAGATTAATTGAGATCTGAGAAAGAACTTAACAACATAGTGAATGATCCCAATGCAGCTTTGAGCTACTTTAAACAACTAGTGGAAGCATCAAGAAGACCCAAAGATTCTTCTGGATTAGGTCACACTGAACAACATACAACCACTGAAGAAGGAGAATCATCTAAGAAAAGTGAAAGAAGGTATGCAAAGCCAAGAAACAAAAAACTTGTTTGCCACCGTTGTGGGAAACCAGGTCATACAACAAACATTTGCCGAAGCAAGAATGGTAAGTCCAATCCTAAAACTAACTTTAATGGCTACTACTTTAACTATAATAAGTAATGCACCTTCCACACCTAGACTCAATGGTAATTGTTATAACTGTCAGAAATATGGTCATAGAGCACAAGATTGCAGATCTAAAGGTAAACAATAATGGACATCAAAGACACAAGAGAAATCACCAAGAAAAGGCAATACTTACAAGTGGGATTACAACACATGGCATAGTTTTCATTACCATGGTGAGTATGGACATGTTCCAAAAAATTGCATAAGGACACATTTCAGAGGAAAGTCTAAGAGTTGGATGAATGGAAGCCTAGTTTGTCACGGTTGTCTGAAAATTGGTAATACAAGGAAACATTGTAAGACTAGGGTACCTGCTCCTACTGTTGATCAGATTAGAGCATAGATGAACCATGCAGTAGTGAAGCTAGCACAACTAAGGTCACCCAATCCAATGGATTAGGTGATCACATCATCTCCAACTAAGCAAAAGAGGTATGTAAGGAACTGCATCTAAAATTCTTATCTTACATAAGTTCCTAACATGAAATATGCCAAAGTCCATATTTGCATATGATAAGATTCACCAGGACACATTTTGAAGACAAAAATGCCGAGAAGAGCTAATTGCACTATAGGTGTCGAGCACCAGTCATGGACACTAAGGCCGAGTTCTTTAGTGTGTGTCGAGTTTGTTGGCTGAGTAAGTTTTGTGATAGCCAAGTTTAGTGAGCCGAGTGGGATGCAAGTTGTGTTAGAAAGCCAAGGATAGCTAGCTTGTACTAACTCAATGGGCATGACATTTATTGCTTACCTACCTTGACCTTTCAAAATCTATAAAGGATGAACAATTTATTCTTCATTTTTACCTTGCGATTTTCACTATTTACGGAGCGATTGAAGTAGTTGCAGAATTGATCTTAACATAATTAGCATCAAAGATTTCATTAGCGTGCCGTCGACAATCCTAAGGTGAACAATGTAAAGTGCTACTTGCTGAGGTACTCTATTCTTCATTTTTTGAACCCTAATTTCAAGATTATGGCTGCAAGCTCTTCCGCACAAGTCAAAAGTATGGAGGGAGAACAAGAGCAAATTCAGTTAGTACGAAGTGATGAATGTGCACCTCTCAACTTTTGAGACATTCCTGAAAGTGCGATTCAGAGTGATTTGAATGGAGCTCTCTCATCCATTCCACCAAAGGTACTCATGATCCACGATGTAAGTTCTTGTTACATGGTTAAAATTGGTGAAGTAGGTGATAGTGAATTGAGAAAATCCTACAGCAAACTATGTGTTGATGGAGTTCTAAAGGGAGAATTCAAACATTTAGCCGACAAAGGGTTAACTCATGCCCTAGATTTTCCACAAGGTTTCAAAGATGAATGGATTAAGGTTATTCTTAGCCTAGTTCATGATATGTGTATGTGGTTAGATAATGGACCAGTCAAGATAACTAAAAACATGATTCATCGAGTGACTGGATATCCCGTTGTTAACGAGGAATAGACAATGAGAGATAACAGTAAAGAGGAAATTACACTGAACACTGGATCTATATGGAACAACATAGGTATGACTGTCTCTACAATTAAAGACCTAGAACTTGATTTTGGATTAAGAGTAATCACACATAAGTTCTATCATTTGAGTCGACTGGATAGTGTTCCTTGTACAGCCGTTGACCAGGCATGGAAGATAGTTAAGAAGAATCATACATATGATCTTGCCAAGCTACAACAAACTCAACTATCCAAGAACCTAGCATCAATAAAAAAAGCTAAGAGCTCATCATGTAAGTTTGGTTCCTTACTAGTCTGCATATTTTTCTACATTTAGGATACATTTCCTACATTGGGAGATATTGTTTGGAAAAAGGATAGACCCATTACAGTTCAAATAAGTGAATGTACTGAGAAATTAGGAAGTAATTTAAATAGCATTGTGGGGAGCTATTTTGTGGAATTTAAAAAGAGAATGAGATTAAGAACTAGGATTCCTAGATCACTAGTGGAGAAGCACTATGAAGAAATTTGTTTTCTAGTTGATACAGATAACACATATATCCAGGC
>MU224334.1:7949615-7961996 GCA_018584345.1 Thuja plicata
AATTTCAAGAAGTTTAAAGGAGGGAACCATGGAGAGGAAAAGGAAGAAGATTGTGAAAAATCTAAAGAAAATGGTTGGTTTGAATAGTGATGAAGAACCTGAGGATGCACCTTTAGGCCTATCCACTGGACAAGGAGAAGATATATGTACAGAAGAGGAAGTCAGTGCACCTAAGGAGATCATTGAGAAAGCTAAGGGTAAGAAACCAACAATTGTCATAGTAACCAAGCCAAGTAAAGCTAAACCTAAGGTTACACCTCCTGCAACTAATCATCCAAGGACTAGAGCATCTATTGTTACATCTCCAGCAGTACAAACAAAAGTGTATGGAAAGAAAGCTAAAATTGCTCCTAAGGCTGAGCCGAGTAAACCAGTAAAGAGACCAAGAAGGAAACTGCACTTGGAGATAGATAGTGATGATGAAAAGACTGAGATTGATGAACCCAAAAACATACCTACAACACAATTCAAGAAACCAGCTAATATTGATGAGGTATGTAACAATTTGAGAAATTCAGCAGGGTTAGATACTTTCAAATTCATTAAGTATGAGAAACTGAGTATTGGAGACAAGCATAAAGTTTAGGAAGCACTCTCAGATATGATGAGTACTTTTAAGTTAACTCTTACAAAGATAGGAAACCATGTGCCGAATGAATTGTATGAGTTTCTATCAAGCAAATGGGAATTTGCACTTACTACAGAGAGACAGATCAGGGAAGGCACTTTAGCCAAAGTGATACCTGAGTTGACATCAAAACAACGAGCAAAATTCATTGAAGAATATAAGAATAGGTTTGTTCCTAAGCTTAGAGGTTATACTGTTTTGAAAAATGATATTGAAGGATTAGTTCAGCAAAGTACTAGGATTTGGAAAGAAATCTTTGGACTAATAGTTCCAAAAGACAAGAAATCTAATGAAGGTCCATCTGATCTAAAGGAAAAAGAAGTTGAGATCACACCTGAGCCTCAGATGACTCAATATCAAATTGCTACTGAACAGAACAAGACTAAAGATGCATTAGACTAAACAAATTCTATTGATCTGACTACAGACAGTCCAATTGACTACATAATTGATGATTCCAACAATTTGAATACCGAGGAACAGGATATGCCAAGTGGAACAAACACTGATTCGCCTATTAAGGCAACTGAGACTAAATGAGGAAAGACCACTGCATCTGCAAAGAAAATTGATCAGATAATTAAAGTAATCAATGATTTAATAGGTGAAGAGAAAAATCAAACAGATGCACAAGAGGTAACTTCACAAAATCCACCTATTTTAGAGGTTGTCAAAATATTTTTAGATAGTGGTGAAGTGATGAAGGATAGTGTTGACAAGCCTAAGGAACAAGAGGCACTGCAAGTGTTGGTTAATCTACCACACTCTGCATCATCCACTCCCATAGGTCCTAAAACTGGAAGTATGCCTGATCTATAGACAATCTTGACAGAATTGAAAGAGGCAATGGATATTGACACTATCATAAGAAAAGGTATTGATAAAATGCAGCCGAGCATCATCTCACCAGACCTGAAGAGAAGGAAAATTATGAAGAAGAAGTCTCAAATTCTCGATGTCACACTAGATGAGGTAATTGTGATTCCACAATGGGATCCCAATGAATTGTCTTTTGAACAAATAGGGACTCTTCAGGAATTGCTTAAGAGGAAGAAGAGACAGGAAGAAATGGAAATAGAACAGAAGCAAAAGCAAGTGTTGCATGATATCAAGGATATATTTGCAAAGGCTTTTGACTTAGAAGATGAAATGCCTCAAGCTCCAATTATTGATCAGTTAGTTCACATTGTATAGAAGGTAACTGATGATGATATAAATAACAATGAAAAACTTCTACAATGGTCCAAGAGGAGATTTGAGAGCAAATTTATGGAGAAAATCTTAGAAGAGATTGCAACGAAACACGTTGAACTTTCTACTCTTGTAGACATTTTGGAGAAAGTTACAACAAATGTTTATTCTTTGTACATGAAACTATGTGATGTTGAATTTTTCACAAAGGATAATCTACAGCTTGTGGAGAAGCTACAGGTAGATTTGAAATCAACTGGCAGTACTTTGAGTAAGGATGCTACATCTAGCTCTTTACATTTTACTAAGTTGATCAATGCACAACGTAGAATAGCTGAGCTTATGGATGAAGATGGTCAGATTAGGGCCAAATTGATCACCATTCAGATAAGCCTGTTGCCTCACTTGGAGGTAATACAGAAGGAACTTTCAGTTGCAAAAGAGTTATCACAGAGAAATGCAAATCTCTCAACTACAGAAAGTTTAGTGAGTCTAGCTGCCGAGCTAGAGATAAAATTGGACGTTATGAAGATTGCCAAGGAAAGTTGGGACGCTACATTTGCATCCACTCTACAGCTTCATAATTTTTTTTGGATAAGTACAACTTAACCCCACCTAAAATTAGTTACAAAAACAAGGGGGAAGTCGGTAAGGATAAGGAAGTTGGAAAGGATACAGTATGATAAATCAGTACATAATAGGTACATTTGTATATATTGAAGCCATGTATTCTATGTAACTTTTTTGTATGTATAATTCTGAGTATATTCCTAGGGGGAGTACTTAGTATACTTAGGCAACACTTTTGATGGAATGAAATGAAGAAATGATAAGTGTGTTTTTGCCACTAATATCAAAGGGGGAGATTGTTAATCTCCAAGTTGTGTTGATGATTAGTGACCAACACTTAGTCATTCACTTAAGCAGTTTTAGTTGGCTATCACTGTGGCCGAGCTAAAACTATGCAAGGCCGAGCAACATAACCGAGTAGTATTCAGGTTACCGAGTTGTATCATGCCAAACCGAGTAGGATACTTAGTGCCGAGCGACAGAGATGTTAAGTACCGAGTAGAACAATTTTTGTATACATGTCTAGAATGATTCAAACTTCGAGGATAAGTGTTCAGGCCAACTTGTATAGGCTTTTTGGGCTGACTTATGTACGCATTTAATATTTTCCTATGGATTTATTTATGCATTTAATTGTTATCCTATGCATGATCTATTGTAAATCACTAATTGTAATACCTTGGAGGTATGGGTATTAGATTTTGATCGTTGATCTAGATCTCGCTATCAGACTTGAATAGATATATAAGATTGCTTCAAAACCCTATTTTGTAAGTGTGGAGAGAAGTGGTGACTGCATTTTAAAGTGAAATGCATAGAGGGTTATTTTGTTAAGAAGCAGAGATCAAGCAGAGTGACAACACAGTGAATAGCAGAGTAAAGGCATATCAGATTGTGAGATCATAGAAGGTACTGGAAAGAGGAGCTCCGTCATCAGCATTTGAGTGCATAACGAAGGATCATTACTTGAAACATTCTAATCATTGTATCAGGTGAAAATATCTTAAAATAGTGGTTCTAGCAAACCTTTCTAAATCTTCTAACATAGTGCTTACTTTATTGTAAGTTGAAATCCTTTCACAGGGTAGATTGTAATGATCTTTAGCTCTTAACCGGGCAGACCTTTAACCGGGTAGATTGCATTTTGTAATAAAATTTTGTAGCCCTAACATGCACACTTTATTACTGTAGTAGTGAAGAATTTTGTGGGTGTCATCCCCACCCCAGTTTTACCTATTTGGGTTTCTGGGTTACCAAGTTCTTATGTTATGAGTTATTTATTTCATGGTGTGGATGCTATTTGATATTACATTAGATTCATATATGTATGAATGTGGATCAGTTTGTTTTAAGTGTTTAAATTTGAAGATCTGATTCACCCCCCCTCTTAGTATCTTGCTTTCCCATTATTGTATTTCCAACAACAAGGTTTACTATTCCATCTGGGAGAATTATGTAATGTACAACTATATATACAACATACAAGATGATAAAGGAAAATGCAGATTATGATAGGTGTGATGTACTAAGGGGTCAGCTAATAAATTTTTTGTCTAATATCAAGAAGGAAAGGAAACATACTTTAAAATACAATACTCTTATCATTTTCCTATTTTTCTACTTCATGAATGAAGTTGTGAGTGTTAGAAGGATTCAGTGGTCTAATGATAGACCTATTATATTTTAGATCAGAGATTATCGTGACATGCTTGATAGTAATTCTAGGAAGAGTACTCTCTGGGGTTTCCTCAAAATATTTCCAAGGTAAGATGCAGTCAAGAGAGAGGATTCTTAAGTCCATTGTGAATATATATGAAGATACTATCTATTTCATGGTACAAATTGATCAGTGCCTAATGGAATATGTGGAGCCAAGGACATCATGGATCATGCCTATGGGGTAAGAGGTAGACAAGAAAATTATTGATGTATATGCTCAACATATGTGAGTAAATCTATTGATCCATTAGAGGAAAGATTTTGAACCTATAAAGAGAAAGACCTAAAGTCACATACTGAATTAAAAAAAGCCTCACATAGAAAGGAAGGTCAAAGGAGGTTGAGAATTTAGCATAAATTATGGTATTCTAGTGTAGGTAGTGAGGGATTCTAGGAAGAAGAGAATGAGAGAAGAGAAGCCAGTTGAGATAGATGCAACTAGTCTAGACGTTTCTTCATCTAGACCTAGACAAAATAGAACTTTTTCACCCTCCGCAAGTCCTCCTAAGTCAATTAGCACTAAACAAAAATAACATGCAGAATCATCCGGTAAGAGGAAGAAATACAAAGAGACAAAAGTACCAATTTATGCAAATGATGACGAGGAGACATAATGTGATAAAGAAGTGAAGGAGATAAAGGTACAAGAAACCCAGAACTCAAAAGTTTGTAAGGATAAATCATTCAGTGAAGAGAAAGTAAGTTAAAAGATGAAACTTGAACCAGATAAACTTGGCATGTTTGTGAATGATGTTGCAAAGAACATAACTGTGCATGGTAACTTAAGGCCACTTTTCAAATTCTTTGCCAAGTTTGATGGTGAAGGTAAAAGCATACTTGAGGAAGAAATAATAAAATAATTGCACAAATACAATAGAGAACTTGTTGAAATCATGTCTAATATTCCTAAGATATTATATGAGACTTTGGAAATGAGAAGGAAAACTACTAAGGCTAAGGATGAGAAACTAAAAGAGCATGTGTTAATCAGTCTTTGTCCTGTTATAGATGTGGAAGAGATGAAGAAAAATTAAGAGGCTAAAGAAAATTTAGAACCAAAATAAAAATAAATAGGTTGATGATTGGGGAGGTTGTGGAAGTCGAGAAGGAGACAACAAATATTATGAAGACAATCTTATTAGAGAATAAATTTGACGTTGTCTCTGAAGAACTCATGATGCTAATGACACTTATATTCCTGATAATGAGCCAGTTGATGCCAGTAATCCTACTGAAGTCAATATTCATAAAGTAAATGTGTTTATTTCTCCTAATGAAGATGTTTTAGGAGAGATAAAATGTGAAGAGAAGATAGAGAAGGTGACTAAGGTGAAGATATCTAAAGTTAAGAATGAGGCAAGATAAACTAGAGAGGCAATGAAAGAATTTATTGAGAAGGATAGTCTAGATTTGGATGATCTGGAAATCACTAAAGGTCCTATCAATTTGGCCACATTATCTCCATTCTAGAAGTTGAAGCTTTCTTCATTTGCATAGGCCAAAGCAAGGGAAAAGATTTTAAAACCACATATTGAAGATAATAAATTATTGGGCCTTACTTTAGGCATTTTGGAGAAGATCGTGCTGACACATGCTAAATATCCATCTAATACTCCATCTAGTCAATTGAAAAGTATTATTAACTTTGTAAGTTCACACTTTGAATCCTTGAAAAATTCAACTCAAATAAAGGTTCAAAATGAATTTGATATAAATAGATTCAAGAGATTGAAGGTGATGATAGAAAATGATAGATCACTACTGGGTATCAGTGTACAGATAATTAAAAATGAATTATCAAAAGGGGGTAATATATACATATATTATCTATCATTTTCTACTTTAGTTGATGAGATTTAAAAGAAGATAAAGAAGTTTGAGAAATAGTTAGCAAATATTTCATAGTCCTTTGACCCTCTAGATGTTTTTGTGTCTAGTACAGAAGGTCAAGAGATTTCTTTTCTTGACAAGATCAAAATTTTAATGCTTGACAAAGACATGATGACTGGTAGATTTTGTGAACTTGTGAGTCTTATTTATGCCAAGTTATAAAAAATGTTGCTTGCCTTGAATGAAGCTAAATCTTCCATGACATCAAGTGACCCTAGTGATCTCAAGAATGCAAAAGTACAAACATATATTTTTCAGAGATTTCATATCAGTTTTGGAGAGCCTTGAGAAGCATTGGGACAGTTATTTTAATGTAAGAAAGAATACTTTTGTATACTTATTTAAGCTTATGTAAATATGTGGAGTTAGTTTGTACATATGCGCCACACACACACACACACACACACACACACACACACACATATATATATAGCAAAATTTTTGGAATTTGGCTCCTTGTATTTTCCATTGATGTTAAAGGGACGGAGAGAGAAGTGAAAAATGTATGAAAAGTAGTATTCATCCTAGGGTGAGCATATAATTTTGAGTTTTACAGTGTATATATGTTTGGTACTTATTTTGAGACTTTGTCATTTCTCACTAAGTATTGCCATCAATGAAAAAGGGGGAGATTGTTGGAAAGAGACAATTAAAATATGCATGGGTGTTGTTATTAATGGAAATTAATATTATTCAACCCATTACATTACATTATTAAATCAATTCAAAAGTTTGCTTGGAGTTTTGGCTAAGTCTAGTAGTGGACAAAGTATCTAGAAGGTTTCAGGATTTGGTCCGGTGAGTACTGCTAGTTTGATATTTTGACATGAAAACCTAGAGGAATATTTTTGAATTCTTATTCTACCTTATTCTATATTTTTGAGTTATGATGTTATGTTTTGTTCAAGTTATGAAGATCTATGTAGCATTTTTTCATAAAACAATGAAGAATAGTAGTAGGGTGTAACAAATCCTTATGTGGATCTATCATATCGATTTTGGTGATGATTTTTTGTATTCAAGGATGATTGGTCGATATATGGGATATTTTATGCTTTTTTTTGTCTACATTGAGATTTCATATATATCTATCCGATTGTTACAACATGTTTCATTATTTTGTAAAGTTTTCTTGGAGCCGAATTGAAAATGATTGAATCTTATGTAGCGGATATATAAGATCGATAACTTCTATCATTTTGGTGTGAAAAATATATAAAAAGTGTGGATAAATGACGATTTGAAATTTGAGTAAGAGCCTATTAGAGATATAGTATGAAGTGCATGAAATGAGTGTATTGTACCTAATTGGAAATACTTTTGGCATTTGTAGATGTTGTGTATCAGTTCAATTTCTCTATGATTTTGTAATCATCGTATAGGAAGTAAGCCTCTTTTGTATTTGACTAGTAAGCTTTAGGAAGTGTGCCTAAATGCATTTGTATTTCATTTTGTAAACCTTTAATAGGGTATAATACTTATGTAGACTATTTTCATTTATGGGTTCCATCCCCACCGTGGTTTTTTCCTAACAGGGTTTCCATGATTAAAATCTTGGTGTTATGGTGCTATGGATGATTACTTTATGATTTAGCATCTTCATTTTAAATGTATATGCTATATGGTTTAAGAATTAGGTTAATAAGGTTAAAAATTGCAGAACACTGGTTCACCCCCCTCTTAGCGTTCCTTAATTCCAAGAGTCTATGTTTTCACCTTAAAATTTTCACTTAGAAATAGAATGATAGGGGTGTTGTTTCTTTGGTCCAATTATTTATGTCCATTCAAAGTTTAAAATTATTTTGTGTTGTTTTCACTTTTTGATTGTATAACTATCCTGATCACACTTAAAATCCAAACATACACAAACAAAAATGAGAGGGAAAATGGTTGTGTTGTATAAGGGCTTGCTTAAGTCAAACTCCATGTTGGTGTTCCCACCTCCATAATTGTAATAGTGATTAATAAAGAGTGCATACCTTCAGAGGTAGATTAATTATTGAAAGAAAATAATGAATCATTACCTCGTGTAAAAAACCCCAGATTTAATCTTATGACGAAGATGACGCATGCTTGGAGGTCCTTGAAATGCAACATTATGTCCATAGAGAATGGTGTTTTAATATGCTTGATAATGGTATTCTACTTTGATATATATTAAAACCTACAATAAACACTGAAAACTTCTACACAATGATTACACAATTGAATTTAATTTCTTTAGGATTGATAATTGGAATGCTAGACTTTCAAATGCAAAAAGTAAGTCACATTTATCATAAATTGCATCCCCCACTCATAACTTGTTGAGAGAGGTCATCAAAGGGGTGAAACCATGAAGGGATCAATACTAACTTATAAATATTTGAAATTGGGGCTAAATTGGGAGGATAAGGGTGTTGGGTTCCCTAGTCTAACATAATAAAGCTACACAAAAGTCAAGGCACTAGCTTAGATGATCCATAATACAATTTTGGTCTTGAGGTAGGCATAATCAATGTGCTCATTCACAACCATTGAGAAAATTATTAAACCCACCATTAAATTATCAAGGGTAAATAATTTTTTACAATATATGTTGGTGTCTGAAAATGTTTATGCTTTGAGAAGCCACCAATATACCTTGAGACTGATGTTAGGAGTGGTTAGCTCCAAGTATGAAATCTCTACAAGGTAATTGGACCAAATATAGGGATAAGACTTCCCTCTGCACTTCTGGCTCTATAAAACCAAGGTAGGTACACCTAATCCAGATAAAACATAACTCTTTACAACTCCTTATAACTCTATATTTTAACAATAGATAATGATAAGAAAGTACTAATGCTAACCAAACATTCATTAACTCTCCATTATCATGTAGGATAAAAACCAACAACCACAAAATGTGAAAGGAATTGAGATGGTTTTGATGTTTTGATAGGGAAGAATATACTAGTTCTTGATCAGTGTCGTATCTATTGGGAAACTCCTCAATACAAATACTAAAAACTGAAACCAACCTACTGGTCAAAGACTCATAACCATAAACATAAATATCCCAAACCACACACTACTTATAGTATCCTTACGTAGATAATCAAACGAGTCCATGTTATATCCAAAGCATTTTAATTTGATATCAGTTCAAAGACTTATGGAATAAAACAATACATAAGAAAATCTTATGCAATAAGCCAGAAAACTCAAAACTCAGATGATAACACAAAGGAGAGACTTAAATTTGAGAAAAATTATATTAAGTATGATGAATTAGAGTTTCTGCAACAATATGACTAAGGAAATACACAATTAAATAATCTGCAAAAGATTACAAGAACTTTCTACTCTGTCTTAATATAGTCTAAAAATATATGCTATATCCCTGACTGGAAACAAGTAAGAAACATAATACTCTCTACTTTCCCAATTTTCCAGCCCTTACTAAATGATCTTGAAAATCTCTTTATAGGAAATAGGGATGCAACAAGATTTGGATCATTTAGGGTTAGGGTTTACAACCATAAATGCATTCAATTTATTAAACTACCCTGTCATCAAGTTGAAACTCTATCTTCACTCCAATCTGTGCAATCTGATCTGACCTACAACCTCCATACTTCTTGGGAAACAAACCTCTAGGGTTAAGAAGTCTTACAAATCTAATCATAACCTTAAGATATCATTCTTCATCATAAATGCTCTTCATAGCTATCAGATTTACATTCAAACAGGGCTCTACAAGTGTGCAAACATGACCCAAAAGATCAAATCAAAGCATTTATGTTCATGAATAAAACTCTCAGTCCACCGCCATGAAAACCTCTCAGAAAACATTTAAATATTTGAATATCCAGCTCCAATGACTATAGGTGGCAAGGAAAATGACATTGACAGTCGATATTTGAAACCTTTCTAACTTAAAAAGCGAGTCGTAGATCTTCTTTAAGTTACCTGAGCACTAAAAAGATCTAATTGGACACGTGGCATCACTTTGCATTTCTTTAACATTATTTTTTAATCATCTCTACATCTAGGCATAGTGGTGTCCATCCGATCAAGATAAACTTGCCTTACCTTTTACTTTTTCTGTAGCAATGAATAAGGTCTGAGTTGCAACGTGGCATGCTGTCACAATGCCTTGATCATTAATCATCAAGCATATATGCTTTTAAGGAAAATCACCGACCGTCAGATCAAAAGAAACGTGTCTGATCTTTTACTTTCCACTGACAATCCCCAGGGTCTGACAACTTGACACGCGTTGACACGATGCAATACCTCATATATTATCTGTCAAGCATCTTTACTTTTAACGCAATGTGCCAACCGCATGATGAACACCAACTAAACCAAGTATTAACCTTAATCCTTGTCATTACAATCATAGGTCCCACTTAACTAGGAAGGATGTGTGTCCTCATGGTACAATCCCTTGAACATTAAAGATCCTTTATCTTTGGCATTTAGGAAAAATGCAGTATGTTAGATCCTCTCAAACTTATCTTCCTTTAACCTCCTTTGAAAACCCAGACCATGTGACCTCAACACAACTACATGTTAAGCAGGTGCATTGCCTTAATGAAACATGATCAGATCATCTTGCCTTTGAGGAACAACATCGGTCGTCTGATCAAAAGAAACTAAACTACACATTAAATTATCTTTACTTAACGATGGTCCCATTACAAGATTCAGTGACAATACTATTTCCTATTTCTAAGTCGCTGATCATCTGGCCTAACCCACAGTTTATCCTAATTTAGTGATAACCACTAATCTTATGAATCCTTTAGACACATGTCTACATCTCATTATGTCTCAACCTTGTATCTCTGAATCGCTGAATCCACTTTCTTGACTTTGACTTATATGGTGATTCAGGAATAGTCACACATCTTGGTCTTAATCAATGGTTGGCACCAGATCTCACAAGATTTGACTTAACCCGAGGCCCATTCTAAGATTCAACAACAAGGCTTTATCTCATGATCTCTACACAAATTCTTTAACTCTAGTTTGATCTCAATATTTAGAGATAACACATATCTCTGAGTCGCTAAATAAAAGTCTTGACTCTGGTTTGTTCATGAGATTCAACACGATGCCTTGATATGATCTTGCATCAATGATTCTCATTGAATCTCCAGATATTTAAAGTCTTGACTACCACATTACGAGATCAAGAGATAAACATAAAAAATCAAGCACTAACCTTGTCACCAGATCACCATATGTTAAGAACTAACCGCCAAGTATTAAGAGATCAGGAGATAAAGGAAAGATTGAGCCCACCAAGAAATAAAGACGTGCCTTCACCATATCACTGAATGAAAAGAGCATATTCCCATTATTTATGAGATTAAGAGATAAAATTGCCTCGCCAAGTCTCTAGACCATAAGGAATATTCGATCTTGATTGTGAGATTAGGAGACAAGGCATAAAATATAAAGTGGCACATGACTAATAATACTTTAAGTGACTCTAGAAAAGGTAACTTTAAATTAGAAAAAGCCTCAAAGACTTAGGGTTTAGGGTTTTTCATGAAATGAACCAAGGGTTTAAGCATAGAGACCTAAAATAATGCAGAACCAGAAGTAAAATCTCTAAACCATGGAAAAATTTGACAGAGCTAATAGTGGCTCTGACTGGGGAAGGTTGAGAGAAAGTTCAATGCTAGATTCTAGAACTTTGGGACAAGCAGACCACCTATTGGAAAAGAAACAAACCTAAAGAAGCAACTAAAAATAAAAATAAATTGACAAATTGACTTGCTCATCAAAAACTTCACCTCTGCAACTTTTTTCCCTGGTTTGAAAAAGTCAAACCAAGCTTGATGGCCTAAAGTCATCACCAAAATTCTAAGTTAGCTTGTCTCTATCATTAACAAAGTTATCTGCTCCCTGTATTGAAAGCAAACTAAAAAATCCACTTTCAGTTGTCTGATTAGACCTGCTGTCATGTACCATTATCTCAACCAATAAAAAATTATCACCATATCCATTAGTTGAGTCTATACAAAGATTAGACAAAATATGAAAGTGTAAAACATGTGGCATACTGTTGTTGCATTCATTTGATAAAGAGAAACCAAAATGAATTCAATATTTATCATCTTCTGAATCATGGGCATATTTTGTTAGATTTGATAACCATCAAATCTTCCCAAGAAACCTGCATGCAAGACTATCACGAAGTAGAAGCAAAAGACAAAAGAGAAAGAAGGCAGCTATGGAGGCCAAAAAGCCAGAGACATCGTGTGCAACAGAAAACAATATATTAATGAATATGTTTCTAGATTACAATGTGATGTAAAAAACTCTGTAATAATAAACTAAGAGGTGAATCCTTATAAAGGAATCACGAAACCCTAAAAGGGAAACCCTAAGGTTAGCTGAAGCAA
>MU224334.1:7977504-7993935 GCA_018584345.1 Thuja plicata
CAGTGTTGACTTCAGGGTGTTGGATGTTCATAGCTATCATGAGTATCTCCTCAGATACTGTAGAATCTCCATCAAGGCCTAGGACCCTACTCACACCATAAGCAGTGCACTTTACATAATGATGAAATAGAGACAAGTCAAAAGGTGGCTTAAAATTGTCTGGAATCTTCACCAATTTCCTATCTACTCTGGGCATGAATTTAGGCATTTCATATTTCTTGATCAAATGCTCTCTTTTGACATAGTCAACTTTGATTTTCTTTAAGTCAATATCTGTGCATAGTGCACCGGTAATTCCAAATACCTCAGCTACTGACCTCCTATCTATGGAAACTAGGGTTTCTTTGTTCTTTTTTCTAATTACCCTAGCCACTGGGCAATAGTTTTTTGCTAGCTCCTTAATGAGACCAATATCAACATATACATCAGGCACTATTAACTTAGCCATATTCAAATCCCATGGATTGCAAATTGGGACTGGCTTAACCCTATTATTCCAAAAATAATGAAATAAAGTACTGCCATAGTAGTCTGGGGTTACCGGATTTCTGCATTGTGACCACTTGTCGCTCCATTCTTCCCAATCCGCGCTGTTTGTATTTAGAGTCCCAGGCAGCAATTCAACAAATTCTTCTGTGTACTTCTTTGGTGCGACTTCCTTCTTCTTTCCAGACCCTTGTGAGGTGGTAGGAACGATAGCTTGACTCATCTTGCTTCTTTTGAATTCTACTGTATCAGCACAAAACTCCAAATCAACAAGCTTCTTACTCTTCGCCGAAAAACTCAGAATGCAGAAATGAGAGTTGTACAGATTCCAACTCAATCATTTACACTTATAGCCATTAAGGACTGTGTCTTGTCAACTTGAATGCCGAATTCCTGCACTTGAACTGTCACAAAGATTTCATTCTGTCATTAATGCCGTGATCAACTTGCACTGTTTGATCCTAGCTGGAAGAGAGAGTGTATGCTTTTTTCCATCTGGCACTTGTCAGCCTGAAACTTTCCAGCACATTGCACTTTATTCACTTTTAGAAATACCCTTGCGTGTGAGCGATGCATCCCCGTTACCTAACTGGTCGCATACTCGCCGCCCATCCTCGCTCAACTTTTCATCTTCTGCGAGTGAGCGATGACCTAGCTTTTGACTTCATCTTAAGTCTATCGCATACTTTCTATCTTTCATGCTTTGGCTTTTGATTTCATGCGAGTGAGCGATGCTTTTAATTTTTACTCGTCGCATGCTCGTGAGCTAATATTTTATGTCACCTGAGTCTTGGCGACTAAGCGACTGCGCATCTTTTCTTTCATTTATTTCATCATCACACACTTGTTAGCTGTTCAGAATGCACTTTTTAATTTGGGCGACTGAGTGACATTCATTCCTTTACTGCATAATTTGTCTGGTCACACACTCGCTATCCTTTTACTCCAGCTTTTATCTTGTGCGCGAGTGAGCGATGGCATCAGTTCTTTAACTCGTCGCACACCCGCGGGCTCATAAATTTCACTTCATTACATACTGAGAGTGCGCGACTGCTTCATTTTTTCCTTAGTCACCCACTCGCGACCTCAAAAATCTTACTCTGTCACTGACGGCGAGTGCGCTACTGTCTCTTTTCTTTCCTTAATCGCTCACTCGCGAGCTCTTTTCCTTCCATCTTTGTTGATCGGGGACTGAGCGATGCTTTTCTCCTTTGACTTTTCGCATACTCGCGAGTTGATTCCTGATCGCCTCAAAGCATCACCGAGTGAGCGAGGCATTTGAATGATCTCCTTCATCGCTCGGTCGTGGGCTATTATGAATGTTGAAAATGACTTGTGCGACTAAGCGATGGCATCTTTATTGACTATTTCATGATTCGTCACGCACTTGTGCTGCAAAAAACAACTAAATTAGAACATAAGCGAGTGAGCGACCAAACAGAACACGACCTCGTCGCGCAATCACGCTCTATTGCCATTGACATAAAAACTTGACGCGGGTATGTGACTGCTTAAGTTTTAACAATACTCACTCGGTCGCGGAGCATGAGGTAAACAGTATAACTATAGAGCGACTGCGCGACATGCAATTTTTTACTCATCGCTGACTCGCGAACTTAAAACTTGACTTCCATAAAGCATCGCAACTGTGCGATTTACAACTTTAAAACATGAACCCGCTCACTCGCACACTGACAAAAACTTGACATAAACAGCTCACGATTGCGCGATTCTCTTCACTAACAACTCGTCACCTACTCGCACAACTTAAAAATATTGCAAAAAGACCGACGCGACTAAGCGAGCAGACTTCAACATGACTTCAAAAAGGAATTTGACCCTTTTTTGAGCGGTAAAACACAGGATTTTGAAACAAGAAAGCCCGGGAAAACAAAGGACCAAGAAATTCAAAAAATTTTCAACACAGTGCTAACAGGGTCTACACTTCTCAGGAATTCTCTTCAGTCTTATGTTAGATCTAAGATTAAATGTAGGCACCAAATCCTCATCTCCAATATGAATATTAAAAAGATCAGTGATCAAGTCATATTCATCAACTTGTTCTCTGAATTGCTCAACAAATGTTATCTGCAATTCTTCCCTTGAGCTGATAGATAGAGGCAAGAAAAATGAGAAACCAATCTCTTGCATCATCCAATAAGGATTGAGAAAACAATTTTATAATAATGTCCTCATGATCAACCTCATAATCATTTATCAAATTACTAAAACTATTCAAATTTTTCTTAGTTGATTCCTCTTTCAAACCATTAAACTTGCGCAAGTGGTTTCTAACTTCTGATGGAATAAGGTGTGGGTAACCAGGGATGCCATTGAAATTTATTGCCCCATAAAACCTACCTCTATATGGTTGTGACATCATAATAGGAAAAATAGTTACAAAATTCCTCTTTCTTCCCTCTTAATTAGTTTCGATCACTTAATAGGGAAAATTTTAAGAACTTATTTTCATGGAACAAAAGACTATCCAATGAAAAAAATACCTAGACGTGATGAAGTCACTTCAAAACTTTGATTTTACTTTAGTAGAGTTACCACCTCTTTGCAGAGGAAAAAATTTGAATCAGTTGAGAACTCTTTCCCAACTCTAACCTTCTTTAAATCATAAAGCTCACAATACACCCCTAATATAGGGTCTCATAAAATTCCTCTCTTGACTATTCTCACAGTCATAGGAGTCCAAAACATCTATTGTATCTATCACTGCAAGTCACCTCCTTCCTTTGTAGTCTTTCTTCAATCATGCACACTGGTGCAAATCAGAGAACTCAGAGTTGTCACTCACCACATGTGAGATAGTATAAATATTTCTTTTAAGAACTTTGGACTTTCATACAATATGCAATGACAGACAAAATAGACTTGACTCACTTTACAAAACATGAGGAATATCTTCTTTGTAGCACATGAATCTATCACTGACTCCCCAGTAGAGTCGCCATTTTTTTGGTGTTTGAAAACTTTTATGATTTGAGAAGCCACCAATATACCTTAAGACTGACGTTAGGAGTGGATAGATCCAAGTATGAAAGCTCTGCAAGGTAACTGGACCAACTATAGGGACAAGACTACCCTCTGCACTTCTGGCTCTACAAAACCAAGGCGGGTACACCTAATCCAGATACAACTTAACTCTTTATAACTCCTTATAACTCTAGATTTTAACAACAGATAATGATAAGAAAGTACTAAATGCTAACCAAACATTTATTGACTCTCCATTATCATGTAGGACAACAACCAACAACCACAAAATGTAAAAAGAACTCAGATGGTTTTGATGTTTTGATAGGAAAGAATATAGCCAAACCTATCAAACATATATCTCAAAAGAATATACTAGTTATTGATCAGTGCCTTATGCATTGGGAAACTCATCAATACAAATATTGAAAACTAAAACCAACCTACTAGTCAAAGACTCATAACCATAAACATAAATATCCCAGACCACACACTGCTTATAGTATCCTTATATAGATAATCAAATGAGCCTATGTTATATCCAAAACATTTTAATTTTATCTCAGATCAAGGACTTATGGAATACAACATATACATAAGAAAATATTTTTCAATAAGCCAGAAAACTCAAAACTCAGAAGATAACACAAATGAGAGACTTAAATTTGAGAAAAATTATATTAAGTATGATGAATCAAAGTTTCTGCAACAATATGACTAAGGAAATACACAATTAAATAATCTACAAAAATATTACAAGAACTTTCTACTTTGTCTTAATGTAGTCTAAAACTATTTTCTATATCCCTGACTGGAAACAAGTAAGAAACCTAATGCTCTCTACTTTCCCATTTTTCTAGCCCTTACTAAATGATCTTGAAAATCCCTTTATAGGAAATAGGGATACAATGAACTTTAGACCATTTAGGGTTAGGGTTTACAACCATAAATGCATCCAATTCATTTAGCTACCCTATCATCAAGTTGAAACACTATCTTCACTCCAATCTATGTAATCTGATCTGATCTGCAGCCACCATACTTCTTGGGAAACAAACCTCTAGGGTTAAGAAGTCTTACAAATCTAATCAGAACCTTAAGATATCATTATTCATCATAAATGCTCTTCACAACTATCAGATTTACATTCAAACATGGATCTACAGGTGTGAAAACACAACCACCCAAAGATCAGAATGAAGCATTTATGACTAGGAACAAAAATCTCAATCCATTGCCATGAAAACCTCTCAGAAAATGTTTAAATATTTGAATATCCAGCTCTAGCGGCTATAGCTGGCACAAAAAATGGCATCGATGGTCGATATTTGAAACCTTTCTAACTTTAAAAGCGAGTGGTAGATCTTCTTTAAGTTACTTGGGCGCTACAAAGATCTCACCGTATAGGTGGCATCACATCGTAATGCCTTTAACATTATATGTTGATCATCTTTGCATTTAGGCATAGTGCTATCTGTCCGATCAACATAAAATTGCCTTACCTTTTACTTTGTCTTTAACGCTGACCAAGATATGACTTACAATGTTGCATGTAGGCGCAATTCATGGATCATTAATCATCAAGCATCTCTACTTTTAAGGCAAAGCACCGACTGTCAGATCAAAAGAAACTTGTCTAATCTTTTACTTTCCACTAATGGGCCCCAAGGTCTGAAAACTTGACATGCATCGGCATGAAACAATGCCTCATACATTATCTGTCAAGCATCTTTAATTTTAAGGCATTGTTCCAACCGCACAATGAACACCAACTAAATTAGGAATTAACCTTAACCCTTGTCATTGCAACCACATGTCCTACTTAATCAGGAAGGACACATGTCCACATGGCACAATGCCTTAAACATTAAATATCCTCAATCTTTGACATTAACAAAAAATGTGGTCCATTAGATCCTCTCAAACTTATATGCATTTAACCTCCTTCGATACACTTATTTTGATACATTATGATTTGATATTTTGGGACATTATATCTGATGGACTAGACATTATTAGTATTATTTATGTCACATGATGATTACTTCTGTATACTTTATCGATGATGTTTATGATGCTTTAGGTATACTCATGCATTATGATGATTATCTTAGTATTTTAAATTCAAATGGAAAAATATGTTATGTGATTTTGATTATGCAATCGGTTATAGTTATCAGGTATAGAAAAGAGAAAAGGTTATTAAGTGAAAATGTAGATTGTTTAGTCAATTAATTATGCAATTTGATTTAAATGTATGTATATGCATGTGATTTTATTGAGCTATTGATGTTTAATTTAGTGTGCAGGAAAAGTACCATGGAAATTATCAGAGAATCAGTAACCAACCCTATGTACAAACTGTAAAGCCAAGGTTGAATCTAATAAAGAGATTCGAACCTCGTTGTTATGTGATTTTATTTGTGACCGTAAATTGTATGAATGTATTAGGTGTTTTCACTGTGAAATTAGTGACATGTCAATGTTGTATTATGTTATTTTATAGTGTCACTTGACACTTGTTATGTGGTTATGTGATGACATGTCTACTAAGGTTGGCAATGTAACCCAATTAAATTATTTAAACTTAAATTTTGCTTTAGTCACTTCTAGAGGCCAAAAGGAGGTCATAAGGGTCAATTTTAGCAAAATCCAAGTACCTTAGTGATAGGGGTATGGGTTAGAAACATTTATAACACTTCTAGAACCCACTAGTGGCCTTGGAGACCCTCTTAATAACCCATTACTCACATGTTGCGAAAATGAAGTGAGTCTTGACCTTTTACCCAAACCCACACTCCTTTCCAATCTTACATTTATGATAGGGGACAAAGGACAACCTAAGGACTCAGGAGTCAATTCTAAAATTAATGTTGTTGGGTGGGTAAGATTTGGAGACCTTTTTAGAGGCCCTTTATGGAGTTAGAGGGTGTTCACCCACTCTTTACTTTTACAGACATTAGGGTTTTGGATTGAAGGAAGCAACAAGGAATTGGGCTCTTTCCAAACATCATTTTGCCATAACACTTGTGAAGGTTGGTCTCCACCATTGCCATGGAAGCTTTCTTGTTTTGTTGCAATTAGAGTAGTATGTATTTCATTCTTTTGTATATGTGATTTATGTTTTTTATGTTGTTGTGATGTAAGGGAATGGGATTTTGATTTGATTTCATGCTTATGGTTTTATTCTTGTTTGATTGAGAGAGTTTTGTGAAGGGTGTAATAGAATTAATCACCCTTGGATAGGGAAGAAGTGGTCATCTATTGGGGAAGAGGTTAGTTGGATTCCATGGAAGTGTAGAGTCTCTTCTCATGGAGAGAAGAGGGAAAAGATGCAAGGTGTATGGGCCCTTGCATGCTAATGAAGGTTATTGATCTTGATTTGGGGGAGATAAGGAGAAGAATGTATAGAAGAGTATATGTGGATTATAGCATTGAAAAGGCATGGTTTTTGCATGTATTTCATTGGCAATATCCTACATGGAAATCCACCTTCACCCCTTGTTATGGGTTCAAGGTGAATCTTATTGTGCTAGCCTTGGATGAGAGTTTCCTTGTTGTGTTTTGTGTTGTGGAAATAGTGTGAATGTCACCCGTTGGTTACCAATTCTCCTAGCGGGGGTGGTCTCCTTGAGACCTAGGATGGGAGGTGAGCTCTCCATGGTAGTATCATGGTATTTTTTTGCAGATTTTGGGAAGAACCTTGTGTTGAAGCCATTTGAAATTGGAGCTTGGATGGTGTTCTTGTCACCTTGATAGTAGAGACTCCTCCATTGTAGTGTCTTTTTTTGTATTGTACCTTCATTTTGAAGGTGAAGTTTGTAATAGAATGGACTAAATTTTTTAGCCTTCAATATTGTAAACAAAGATGTAACCATTGTGAAAATGAAAGAAAATCATGTGCTCAAAGTTTAGATGAATTTCAAGTTATTTATTGCTTGTTTCTTTTTAAAATTGTAGTCTTGCAAATTTCAAATTTAATATATACTTTCTCCTCCCTTGAAATCTATATCTCTATCACAATATGATCAAACACTTTATCTTGAATTCCTTATTACAATTTTAAACTTTGGAGGATAACATGGTAACAATAATTCATTTATCAAATTTGGACACTAATTAACAACTTACCATTATCAAATACCCTATAAATGATTCTCTTTGTGTATTGAATTAGTAGAATATACATTGCGTACATCTAACTTCAAACCACCAAATAAATAAATAAATAAATAAATGTAATGCAATGCAATGTTAGAGAAAAAAAATAACACTTCTCAGAATTTTGAGAGCCAAAATGCTCTCTGAAAAATATATGAGAGAGGATTTAATTCCCAAATGTACCACAAAGAATATTCCCCCTAGGATACCCCTCTAAATTTGGGGTTAGAATAATAAACCCCTTCATAAATTATGATTAAACTAAACTATCTATTAAGTTAGCAACTTGCCACCATTTTAATAAACTAAATGTATAATCATGAAAAGGGAAATTAAGTAATTTTATATTAAAACATATACCCCTTTGCAAACGGGCCCCACATCTCCTTTTCCCTTGGTACTAATAATAAACAAGGGGTGGTCATGGGTTTTGGTGCCACCTCCTTGCTTCTTGCGCCACCCACCCACCCACCCACTTGGGCATTCATGCCTCCACCCATGCGTAGGTTATTGCCTTGCTTTATAAGCTAAGGCTTGGGGCTGCAGTTTGGAAACACTTTGGTGGGCCCCCAACTTAAAACTTGCTACAATTCCTTCACTTAGGAATTCGACCCCTCCCCTTGACTTTTGATTTATCTCATCACCCACTTGGCACGTGAGCCAAGGAGAAGGAAAGGGTGATGGGACAGGGGTAGGGTAGGGTAGGGTAGGGTAGATGAGTAGGATGGTAGGGTAGGGTAGATGAGTAGGATGGTTAGTAGGATAGTTAGTAGGATAGTTAGTGGGTATTAAGTTAGTTAATTAGATTTATTTTCTTTATTGCTTTATTTTAAATTGTGTAGTTTTTTTTAAAATATAGATACACTTTTTATTTAAATGGTGCAGTTTAATTATTAGATTAATAGATTTACTTTTTATGTAAAATGTGTAGTTTTGTTAATATGGATTTATATATTTTTTGTATTTGCCTAGTTAGTGTAATAGTATAAAAACTCACGTTATTAATTGAAATTGATTAGCCTATTAGAGTAATAGAATTATTCGATTATTTAAAATTGTATAGTTTAGATTTATTAATTGAATTTACTTAGATAATGTTCATTACTATTATGTGTTTTCATGCAATTGTTAAAAAGGGTAAAATCCGAATAAAGGGGTATTAATGGGCTAGGTTAATATGTTAAATTAAGTGTTCCTTTCGAATCATGGAATATTTCTCTTTATAATTAATTGATTGTTTATTATTAAAGATGTGTGAACAAATAAAGTTTAGGATTTAATTAATATTAATATTAGTTAATTGGAAAATTTAGATAGTTCCTCAAGCAAGTTAAACGCATCCTTTCGCAATGAAATTGGATACGATTATAGTAATTATGAGAACCTTATTAAATCAGGAATGTTTAAGGATTGTAATGACATTGAATAGGATTAATAAATTGGATTGCTAAGTCAACCATTAATGGAGTTAGTATACCCCAGTGTCCCTATAGTACTAAACCGTAGAATCTCTTACCATCTATCGAGTTGGAATACCAACTCTGCAACCGCCTTTGTTGATAACCCTGACTCAATCTATGACTAGACCTTTCAGCTCAAAAAGCAACTTCACCATGTTGTCACCTTTCCTCAACGCTATTAGTATTATTGTGTCATCATAGTTGTTGTTTTTGTGTTTTAAAAAAAAAATTGTCTGTGTGTTTTGCCCTAGTTTTGGGCATGGCATTTTTGTATCAGAGCCATGTTTCGACACTAGGAACCTAAACCATTAAGTTTCAACTCATTTCAAACTTAAATTATTGTGTAGGATGCCTGCCATCATATGAGATGGCCAATGGGGCAGAAGTCATAGAGCTCCCCATGTTGAGGCAAAATGGGGGGATGTACCACCACCACCACCACCTCCACCACCTCAAAAACCTAACCAGGATATTCTGGACGTCCTCCAGAATATGATTGGGGTAATTCAGTAGAGGCTACCACCCATAGCCTAGCAGAAAATTCCTAAAGGGGAAGCACAGATTCCAGAAGATGATAGAGCAGTTAGTAGAGAAAGGAGTAGGAGTCCCCCACCCAGGTCTGTTGAGAGTCATGGTGATCATGAGGGTGAGTCGGTTCATCAGATCATATTACCATGCGAGCATGAGAAACGTGTCAGAGAGGGACCCCCTAGAGATGTTGGAAATGAGATCTGAGATTTATTGCGACTCCAGCCACCCTTGTTTTTGGGATCCACCGATGGGCCAGTAGCAAAGGCCTGGTTACTGAGCTTATGTCGATGCTTTGGATTGCGCCCTTATGGGAGTAATCTAAAGGTGTGACTTGCAGTCCATCTCCTTTGGGAGAAAGCCTCCATTTGGTGGGAGCAGGAGGAGTCCATAGGTGGGGTGAGTATTGACACACTCACTTGGGATAATTTTGTGGCCCACTTCCAAGAGAGATACCTCTTCGAGCATTTTAGATAGAGACAGATAGAGGAGTTCCATGATCTCTAGAAGAGAGGTCTCACAATGACCCAGTATGAGAGTCAATTTCTTGAGCTCCTTCCATATGTTAATTACATGAAGGATGAGAAAATGCATATCCATCATTTCATAAGGGATTCAATATGTCTCTCTAGGGTACAGTACGCCTAGCCTTTCCTACCACAATCAGAGAGATAGTTGAGACGACACTTGTAGCTAAGGATATCCATACTAGACAGGAGTCGCAGGATCCGTATCAACACCAAAACCCCTCTTCCCAACAGTCAAGACAATAGAGACCCCCTTGGAAAGGAAACCAAAATCACTCAGTAGGATCCTTTAGGGTCAAAAGTCTCAGCAACACAGATCTCAGAAGGATTCTAGATAGAGGCCTTCACAGGGTTATCAGGGCTTTAAGACCAAACAGTGGCAGTCTCAGAGTCCTAAACAAGATCAGAGGACACAGAACCCTCAGGCATAGCCGACTAGGACTCAGTAGTCCTCTAGGGGTGGTTATAGTAATTCCAGCAGGACCGGAGGACCACAACAGTCTAGATCACAGGGAGTATAGATTCAGGCCAGAGGACAAGGTTACACTTGTGGTGGCATGGGTCATATAGCGAGAGAGTGCCCATAGGGACAGTCAATTGGTGGTTAGAGAGGGGCTACCTCAGAACCTACAGTTGGAGACAAGGGTAGAGCCCATAGAGTTTTTGCAGTGGTTGATAACCGCCAGGCCGAGCATCAGACTATAGTTATTGAGGCCATAGGTATGATACGAGGTAGCATGGTTACTATTTTATTTGATTATGGAGCTACTAAATCCTTTATATCTCCATATGTAGTGGAGCGTTGTGGGCTAGTGGAAGTTAAACAGGATGCCAGTTGGGAGGTAGAGTTAGCCTCAGGAGCCAGGGTGTCAGTTAGTTCCACGGTCTAAAATTGTCAAATTCAGATTGGAGACATATCCATGACATCCGATCTACGCATTACCCCTCTAGGTTCATATGATGTTATCCTTGGCATGGATTGGCTTTATGCCCACAATGCCAAGATGGATTGTTGATAGAAGAGGGTAGAATGTGTGGATGAGCACGGTATTCCTAGGGTGATCTCTGGAGTGTAGAGACCCATATCTCTTCGCATTATTTCTGCTATGCAGCTTAGGTGGTGCGTGCGAAAGGGATGTCAACTATTTGCTATCACCATTAGTGATAGAGAGGAGGGTTCAGAGACGGAGCCATCCCTCAATGATTTGTCTATCCTACAAGAGTTTGCAGATGTATTTCCTTCAGAGCTTCCTGGTATGCCCCCACCTAGAGCAGTGGATTTTCACATAGACCTTGTGCCAAGAGCAGAACCAGTATCGAGAGAACCATATAGGATGACTACCCATGAGCTTAATGAACTCAAGATTTAGCTGGAGGAGCTCTTGGAGAAAGGGCATATTCAACCTAGCATGTCACCTTGGGGTGCACCAATGATCTTCATAAAGAAGAAGGATGGATCACTTAGGTTGTGCATTGATTATCGGTAGTTGGACAAAGTAACTATTAAGAATTGATACCCACTTCCTAGGATTGATGACCTCTTTGATCCATTACAGTGTGCTTGAGTGTTCTCAAAGATTGATCTGAAGTCAGTTTATCATCACTTGAGAATTTTGGAGAGTGATATCCACAAGACTTCATTTCGTATGAGGTATGGTCACTACGAGTTCACCGTGGTACCATTTGGCCTCACAAATGCTCAAACAATTTTCATAAGCCTCATGAATGGAGTATTTTACACCTTGGATAAGTTTGTGGTTGTGTTCCTAGATGATATTTTGATATATTCTCATAATGAGAAGGAGCATGGGGAGCACCTGAGGTAGGTTTTACAGAGGTTGAGAGAGAACAAGTCGTTTGGCAGCTTGTCAAAGTGTGCATTCTTTTGACCTGAGGTACATTACTTGGGTCATGTTATATCCAGCGACGGGATCTCCATAGATCCATCAAAGATCTGAGCCATCATGGATTGGCCAGCACCCACTAGTGTCACTGAGGTGAGGAGTTTTATGGGGTTAGCAGGATATTATAGACGCTTTATTGCAAGATTTTCTAGATTGGCATACCCCATCACCTCCCTTCAGATCAAGGGAAAGCAGTATGAGTGGACAGATAACTATGAGAGAGCCTTTCAAGAGCTCAAGAGAGCCCTCACAAGTGCACCAATACTTGAAGTGCCAAACCTAGCAGCGGATTTTGTAGTATGCATAGATGCATCATTGGATGGCATAGGGGTAGTCCCTATGTAGGAGGGATGACCTATCTCCTACGAGTCTAGGAAATTGAAGAATCATGAACTTAATTACCCTACTCATGACCTAGAGCTTGCTATAGTAGTTCATGCTTTGGTGAGGTGGTGACACTTCCTTCTAGGTCATAGATTTGAGCTTCATTCTGACCATCAGAGCTTGCAGTATATTTTCACTCAGCCAAACCTTAATGCTAGGCAGAGAAGGTGGATGGAGTTCCTTTGTGAGTATGATTTTGATGTTCATTACATAAAATGGAAGGAGAATGTGGTTGTAGATGCCTTGAGTAGGAGACGCCACGAGCTTTCATCTACGACTACTTGTACTGATTTGAGAGAGCGTATCTTACGCCATTTGCCTGAGGATTCCTTTTATGCAGAGGTTTGTCAGTTAGTGCATTCATAGATACCCTTAGAGGGGAAGTACTCAGAGTATTCTTTGGAGTTCGATGGGCTACTATGTCATAGAGGGTGTATCTATGTACCTTCCATTGGGGATTTGCACGAGTTCATTGTACTTGAGGCACAAAGAGCACCTTATACAACACACCCCAGTGTTAAGAAGTTACATACAGATTTGAGACAACTATACCATTGGCCAGGCATGAGGCTGTAGATTGCTAGTATGTTGCAAGATGCCTAGAGTTCCATAGGATGAAGGCAGAGCACCGTCACCCTGGTAGGCTTCTAATACCACATGAGATTGCTGAGTGGAAGTGAGTTACTATATCTATGGACTTCATTGTTGGTCTCCCCATGTCTTCTCGCTGCCATGATGCCATCCTGGTGATAGTAGATACATTGACCAAGGTTGCCCACTTCTCACCCATGTGTACTACATTCACAACACAAGACGTAGCTCAGGTGTTCTTGCAGGATATTTTTAGACTTCATGGCATTCCCCCTAAGATCATCTCTGATAGAGACTCATTATTCACATCAACCTTTTGGAGAGAATTACAGACAATATTGGGCACTAGGCTCAATTTTAGTACAATGTATCACCCTCAGACAGATGGTTAGACCGAGAGGGTTAATCAAGTATTGGAGGATATGTTGCACATGTACATGGTGGACCATCAGGTCAAGTGGGAGGAATACCTACATCTGGTCAAGTTTTCCTATAATAATTGGCACCATTCATCTATAGGCATGCCACCTTATCAAGCCTTGTATGGTAGACCTTATAGGACACCCTTAAGTTGGGACATGATTAAGGATAGAGTATCTATTGGCCCCCAGTTAGTCAGAGAGATGGAAAAATAGGTGGATATGATTCGACAGCGTCTTAGAGAGGCACAAGATAGACAAAAGAAATATGAAGACGTGAAGAGGATTGATAGAGAGTATAAGGTTGGAGATAGAGTCTTCTTGAGAGTGTGACCGCTCAAGAGTCTGATCCGATTCAGAAAGGGCTCTAAGTTGGCACCTCGGTTTGTTGGACCATTTGAGATCTTGGAGAGGATAGGACCAGTTGCATATCGTTTAGCTTTGCCACCTAGCCTGTCACGCATCCACGATGTGTTCCATGTTTCTGTAATTCTAGGATATATTTATGATGAGACTCACGTGATAGATTGGGATGCCTTGCAGGTGGAGTCAGACAGGCAGCTAGTGCTAGATCCCATTCATATTTTAGCCTGATGGACCCTTGCACTTCGAGGCTGAGAGCTAGACTAGGTTAGGGTCCAGTGGGATTGTTATGATGAGGTCACAACTTCATGGGAGGACACAACACATATGACATCTTAGTACCCATATATTTTTTATGAACTCTAGGAGGAAGTTCATGCCTAGTGGGGGAGGATGTGAGGCCTCACCCTGACCCATCATAGCTTAGCTGATACACTTATTTTGATACATTATGATTCGATATTTTGGGACATTATATCTGATGGACTAGACATTATTAGTATTATTTATGTCATGTGATGACTACTTCTGTATACTTTATCGATGATGTTTATGATGCTTTAGGTATACTCATGCATTATGATGATTATCTCAATATTTTAAATTCAAATGGAAAAATATGTTATGTGATTTTGGTTATGCAATCAGTTATAGTTATCAGGTACAGAAATGAGAAAAGGTTATTAAGTGAAAATGTAGAATGTTTAGTCAACTACTTATGCAATTTAATTTAAATGTATGTATATGTATGTGATTTTATTGAGCTATTGATGTTTAATTTAGTGTGCAGGAAAAGTACCATGGAAATTATCAGAGAATTAGTAACCAACCCTATGTACAAACTGTAAAGCCAAGGTTTAATCTAATAAAGAGATTCGAACCTCGTTGTTAAGTGATTTTATTTGTGACCGTAAATTGTATGAATGTATTAGATGTTTTCACTGTGAAATTAGTGACATGTCAATGTTGTATTATGTTATTTTACAGTATCACTTGACACTTGTTACGTGGTTATGTGATGACATGTCTACTAAGGTTGGAAATGGAACCCAATTAAATTATTTAAACTTAAATTTTGTTCTAGTCACTTCTAGAGGCCAAAAGGAGGTCCTAAGGGTCAATTTTTAGCAAAATCCAAGTACCTTAGTGATAGGGGTATGGGTCATAAACATTTATAACACTTCTAGAACCCACTAGTGGCCTTGTATACCCTCTTAATAACCCATTACTCACATGTTGCGAAAATGAAGTGAATCTTGACCTTTTACCCAAACCCACACTCCTTTCCAATCTTGCATTTATGATAGGGGACAAGGGACAGCCTAAGGAATTAGGAGTCAATTCTAAAATTAATGTTGTTGGGTGGGTAAGATTTGGAGACCTTTTTAGAAGACCTTTGTGGAGTTAGAGGGTGTTCACCCACTCTCTACTTTTAGAGACATTAGGGTTTTGCATTGAAGGAAGAAAAAATGGATTGGGCTCTTCTCAAACATCATTTTTCCATAACACTTGTGAAGGTTGGTCTCCACCATTGCCATGGAAGCTTTCTTGTTTTGTTGCAGTTAGAGTAGTATGTATTTCATTCTCTTGTATATGTGATTTATGTGTTTTATGTTGTGATGTAAGGGAATGGGATTTTGGTTTGATTTCATGCTTATGGTTTTATTTTTGTTTCATTGAGGGAGTTTTGTGAAGGGTGTAATGGCATTACTCACCCTTGGATAGGGAAGAAGTGACCATGTATGAGGGAAGGGGTTAGTTGGATTCCATGGAAGTGTAGAGTCTCTTCTCATGGAGAGAAGAGGGAAAATATGCAATTTGTATGGGCCCTTGCATGCCAATGAAGGTTATTGATCTTGATTTGGGGGATATAAGGAGAAGAATGTATAGAAGAGTATATGTGGATTATAGCCTTGAAAAGGCATGGTTTTTGCATATATTTCATTGGAAATATCCTACATAGAAATCCACCTTCACCCCTTGTTATGGGTTCAAGGTGAATCCTATTGTGCTAGCCTTGGATGAGAGTTTCCTTGTTTTATTTTGTGTTGTGGAAATAGTGTGAATGTCACATGTTGATTATTGATTCTCCTAGCTCGGGGGTGGTCTCCTTGAGACCTAGGATGGGAGGTGAGATCTCTATGGTAGTATCATGTTGTTTTTTTGTAGGTTTTTGGAAGAACCTTGTGTTGGAACCATTTGAAATTGGAGCTTGGATGGTGTTCTTGTTGCCTTGATAGTAGAGACTCCTCCTTTGTAGTGTCTTTCCTTGTATTGTTCCTTCATGTTAAAGGTGACGTTTGTAATAGAATGGACTAAATTTTGTAGCCTTCAATATTGTAAATGAAGATGTAACCATTGTGAAAATGAAAGAAAATCATGTACTCAAAGTTTAGATGAATTTCAAGTTATTTCTTGCTTGTTTCTTTTTAAAATTGTAGTCTTGCAAATTTCAAATTTAATATATACTTTCTCCTCCCTTGAAATCTATATCTGTATCACAATATGATCAAACACTTTATCTTGAATTCCTTATTACAATTTCAAACTTTGGAGGATAGCATGGTAACAATAGTTCATTTATCAAATTTGGACACTAATTAACAACTTACCATTATCAAAT
>MU224334.1:7994174-8011677 GCA_018584345.1 Thuja plicata
ATTCCCCCTAGGATACCCCTCTAAATTTGGGGTTAGAATAATAAACCCCTTCATAAATTATGATTAAACTAAACTATCTATTAAGTTAGCAACTTGCCACCATTTTAATAAACTAAATGTATAATCACGAAAAGGGAAATTAAGTAATTTTAAATTAAAACATATACCCCTTTGCAAATGGGCCCCACATCTCCTTTTCCCTTGGTAATAATAATAAACAAGGGATGGTCATGGGTTTTGGTGCCACCTCCTTCCTTCCTGCGCCACCCACCCACCCACTTGGGCATTCATGCCTCCACCCATGCGTAGGTTATTGCCTTGCTTTATAAGCTAAGGCTTGGGGCTGCACTTTGGAAACAGTTTGGTGGGCCCCCAACTTAAAACTTGCTGCAATTCCTTCACTTAGGAATTCGACCCCTCCACTTGGCACGTGAGCCAAGGAGAAGGAAAGGGTAATGGGATAGGGGTAGGGTAGGGTAGGGTAGATGAGTAGGATGGCAGGGTAGGGTAGATGAGTAGGATGGTTAGTAGGGTAGATGAGTAGGATAGTTATTGGGTATTAAGTTAGTTTAAGTTAGTTAATTAGATTTATTTTCTTTATTGCTTTACTTTAAATTGTGTAGTTTTTTTTTATATAGATACACTTTTTATTTAAATGGTGTAGTTTAATTATTAGATTAATAGATTTACTTTTTATGTAAAATGTGTAGTTTTGTTAATATGGATTTATATATTTTTTTATTTGCCTAGTTAGTGTAATAGTATAATAACTCACGTTATTAATTGAAATTGATTAGCCTATTAGAGTAATAGAATTATTCGATTATTTAGAATTGTATAGTTTAGATTTATTAATTGAATTTACTTAGATAATGTTCATTACTATTATGTGTTTTCATGCAATTATTAAAAAGGGTAAAATCTGAATAAAGGGGTATTAATGGGCTAGGTTAATATGTTAAATTAAGTGTTCCTTTCGAATCATGGAATATTTCTCTTTGTAATTAATTAATTTTTTATTATTAAAGATGTGTGAACAAATGAAGTTTAGGATTTAATTAATATTAATATCAGTTAATTGGAAAATTTGGATAGTTCCTCAAGCAAGTTAAACGGATCCTTTCGCAATGAAATTGGATAAGATTATAGTAATTATGAGAACCTTATTAAATCAGGAATGTTTAAGGATTATAATGACATTGAATAGGATTAATAAATTGGATTGCTAAGTCAAACATTAATGGAGTTAGTATACCCCAGTGTCCCTATAGTACTAAACCATAGAATCTCTTACCATCTATCAAGTTGGAATACCGACTCTGCAACCGTCTTTGTTGATAATCCTAGGTCAATCTATGACTAGATCTTTCAGCTTGAAATGCAACTTCACCATGTTTTCACCTTTCCTCAATGCTCTCAGTATTATTGTGTCATCATAGTTGTTGTTTTTATGTTTTAAAAAAAAAAAATTTGTTTGTGTGTTTTGCCCTAGTTTTGGGCATGACACTAGATTGCCAGATGTTAAGAAGTAACCGCCAAGTATTAAGAGATCAATAAATAAATGAAATATTGAGCCTACCAAGAAATAAAGATGTGCCTTCACCAGATCATTGAATGAAAGGACCATATTCCCAATCATTCTGAGATTAAGAGATAAACTTGCTTCACAAAGTCTCCAGACCATAAGAAATATTTGATCTCAATTACGAGATTAGGATACAAGGCATAAAAGATAAAGTGGCACATGGCTAATAAGACTTTAAGTGACTCTAGAAAAGGTAACTTCAAATTAGAAAATGCAACAAAGACTTAGGGTTTTCAGGTTTTTCATGGAAATGAACCAAGGGTTTAAGCACAAAGACCTAAAATAATGCAGAACCATAAGTAAAAGCTTGGAACCATGGAAACATTTGACATGGCTAACACTATATTTAGCCCTTCCTTAAGAGAGGGTATGGAATTATGTCTATACACATGATAAAGTATAAAGAAACCAAAGGCTCTTTGTCCAAGCATCAATAAGATGAATACAAGATAAAAGGTGTAAAAGTCCCCCTAATTAGGGTCTTATAAATCCATAATGCATAGATAGAAAGATATAATACACATTGAAGATACATAGAAACATATCAACATACACACAATATTTTGTAAGACTAGAACCAGGAATGTGTGAATCATAAGTGGGTTAACCTCAAAAACCCTATAAATTATACTAAACTTCTAATCTCAATAATTAAGTATTTAAGATGAAAGCAAGAAGTCAAATGAATAAATAACAATACCACCTTCATGAAAGCACATCAGTTATCTCCATTTCTCTTTGAAATTGTAGTAATTTTTCTCTCGTAATCATATGTAGCACTATTTTCACAGTTTGATCACATGAAAGCTCAAGGATTGTGGTTCTTGATTAATGACGATGGATGATTGATATGATAGCTAGCTTGAAAATGATAATGCTTAATAGTAAATGATTAGTTATGGTTTAGTTTGATGAAATATGATTGATTCATAGATTATCTAATCTCAACCAATGGTTGAGATTAAATGAGATAAATTGAAGATCAATGGATGCGAATGAATGAGATGAATATATTGAGATAATTATGGAGTTGATTGATTGTATGATGTAGTTGAATTGAACTAATTAATTAGAGACTCAAAATGAGTGGTAGTTAATAGAATAAAATGGACATATAATTAGCTTTTAATAATTAAAAATTATTTAATTATGTGCATGAGAAGATAAAATAAAAAATTATTTATTTTTAGAAGAACTTTTTTTTGGATGAATAGTGCCTTTCCTATTAAGTTAATATAAAAGTTACATATTCACAAAAAGTGGTCGGGGGACATAAAAATCACCCCGCAAGAGTTTGACACGATACACAACCGAACACAGAAACTAGAAACTATTCATAAAAAAAAAAAACATAAAGCATTAAGGCTGCAAGAGAAGTTCCAGCCGAAGGAGGATCTTTGTCATCAGAACCCCAGGCATCCTTGGGACTGACTGGAGGGTTGGGAACCAACCAACCATCAGCAACATCATCTTTTTAATTTTCTTTCTCCTCTACCCGAGGCAGAGAAATAGCCAGAGCCAGGCAGGGGAAGGACCACTTGGAGGAAGGGCCACCACAAACATCAGGAGCATCAGGAGGGGTAGAAAAAACTAGAGTTGGAGACTATCCAGAGGTGCAGCAAGGTGGAGAAGCTGAGCGGCACCGCCACCTATCATTTCCACCCCTAGGAGAGTGGTGGTGGGGAGCCTACAACTGCAGAGTGCGGGAGCAGCGAGCCAAAGATCTGCGGCCATGGCGGCGACCCCTGGGTGGAGTACAATCCACAAAAACTGAATCAGGAGGTACTCGGGAAACCGTACATGGAGCATTGCCCCAATTATTGAGAAAATCCTAAAGGTGGGCCACCTCCAGAGCCACTTTAGTGGCTTTCACTTGAATCTACATCATCACACTGTTACATATACAAGATTTATTATACAAAGCAACATTTATATCAAGAAAGTTGTGAGTGAAAATAACATCATTCCTATCTTTCCATAAAGTGAACAAAATCTCCACCTTGAAAGTATGCCAAATCTGGGTAAACTTGGAAGGAAGTCTCAGAGAGTCTCCCAGGAAAATCATATGCCAAGAGAAGGGCTTGGGCCAGAATGGTTTACAAAAATCATGAGTCTACTACCAATACTATTGAGCTCTCCTACAGAACCAAAAATGTGGAAAAAAAAATCAGGGTTCCCACAAAAGGGACACCGAGGGTCAGGAACACCCAAGTGTTTGAGATGAGGGCCCAAAGGAAGACCTTGGAAGAGAAAACACTAAGCAAAGAGAGCCATCTTGGGATCATTAATAGTAGACCAAATGATCTAGAAATGAGAGCTCCAATGGTGAGGAGAAGAGTGCAAATGCCATATCTGGTTGAGAATTTCCACCATGGGAAGATGTGGAGACAACTATCTATAACTCATCTTCAACTTGTAGTTGCTAAAGGGAGTGGCAGGGTACCATTTTCAGTCTTTCTACTAGGGTCGAACAGACTGAATACCCAGCTTATGAAGTAAATGATATGGAACGGTAAAAACCAACACATACAATTTTTGATGATCAAGATGAGCCAGATGGAACTAGACCTGCATATCTTCCCAAGAGCAAAGGCTCATAGTGGCCCTAGAAAAGAGGTCCTTAGGTATTCTGATGCCACATTTGAAAAAATGCAGAGCACTAGAACCTTGAGTCTTAGCTAGAGGAATACACTGAATGGAGAACATCGGAGACCACCAAAGGTTCTATTGATTCAAAGAAAGCCCACTATCAAATCCATCCCCATCCCAATGAAGCCAAGGTTTGATAGCTTCCCAGGCCTTCCATATGCTCTTAATCACAAAGGTGCCTTGAATCTGCACAAGTTCCTACATAATGAGAAGAGTTCGAAGACCAATTCCCTTCCAAGCTGGCCTATGAACAAGATAGCATGAAGAAATACAATTCCTAACAAGGATTTTCCAAGCTTCATCACCCATGAGAGCACGGATAATCCATTTAGCACACAGAGAAAGCCCTTGTTTCTGAGAGGAGAGTAGATCAAGGCCACCAGACTCTCTGGGAAGACATCAAAAATCCCAAGCAATTCTATGGAACCCATGACCGTCAGCTCCTGAAGCCCAGAGGAAATCTCTCAGAAGGCACTCCAGCTTAAGGTAAGAGGCTTTAGAAGGAGCCCAACATGAAGAATAAAAAACATGAGTAGCAGCTAAAACCTTAGAATAAATCTAAAATTTCCCCGCAAGAGAGAGAGAGAATTAGAAATCAAATATTGCAGCTTCTTTTCAATTTTAGCAACCACAGAATTCTATAAATTCACAGAAGAGCCTTGAAAAGCAAAGGGAATGCCCAGGAAGTGGAAAAATTCCCCATGCTGAACCCACTTCCAATCAAATTTATCCAACCAAGGAGGGTCTATAAGAAAAGATTGTCTGTAGTAGAGGGTCTTATGTTGTTGAATAGTGAACCCAGAGGCCTGACAAAAGCTATCCAAGCATTGTAAGGCTTTAGAGACATTTTCCTCATCCTCGAGGAGAGTGAGGAAGGAATCATCAACAAAGTTCCCATTGACAAGCTGGGAAGAAGAATCTGGAAGAGAGATGCCTCACACTAACCCAGAGGAATTAGAATTGGCAAGTAGGTAACCAAAGCCTTCAGCATCAAGCACATACAATGTAGGAGCCAAAGGACAACCCTGGTGAATGGACCTAAAAAGCCCAAAAGTGTTAGACTGGGAGCCATTGATAGAGATGCTAGCAGAGGCATCACCAAAAATTATTTCAACATACTGCAAAAAATTGGGACCAAAACCAATAGCTTGCAATATGGCAAGAATGCAAGGCCATTCAATGCGATCATAAGCTTTGTCAAAATTAATTTTGAGAGACAATGTGCGTTTCTTGGACTGACAAGCCCATTCCATTCCCTCCCAGACAATGATAATGTTGTCAAGGATATATCTGGACTTAATGAAACCAGTTTTCTCTAGAGGGACAATCAGAGGGAGGAGACATCTGATCTTAAGAGATAAAGCCTTAGCAATGATCTTGTGTGAAACATTCATCAAGGTGATGGGCCTCCAGTTACAGATATCTTTGGGATCACCAGCTTTAGGTATGAATTTAATATTTCCTTTATTAATAATATCACCCAGACATTTATTATAATAGGCTTTGAGATACACTCTATGCAGGTCAGGACCTATATCATCCCATAAATGCTTGTAGAATTCATAGGGAAAGCCATCACACCCAGGGGACTTGTCATTTTCCATAGAAAAGAAAACCCCTTTTAGGTAACTGATGGTTGGAAGTTGCTCACAGAAGGAACGCTGCTCGACCGCTAGGAGGTTTGGAGTAACAAAAATGTGCTCCTGGAGAGCCTCTTACCGAGCAACTGAGTTTCCATGTGAAGAAAACACTTTCTCATAGTGTTGAACAAAATCTTGAAGAATATCAGGAAGTTCTGAGAGAGTTTCATGACCATGCTTGATTTTTTTGATCCCAAAGTTGGTATGTCAGGCTCTGAGAGCATGAAAAAACTCTTTAGAAGCTTTATCGCCCACCTCCAACTAGTGGAGGCGAGATTTGATTTGAGCTTTCTGAGTAGCATAGTTGTCATCAATTTTCTTCTCATGGCAGAGTTGCGTAAGCTTAAGGTGAAGCTCAGAATCAAAGGGATTCAAAGCGAGAGCATCATAAGCACTCCGAAGAGCTTTTGTGTTAGCTTCATAAGAAGGTTTCCTGTACAGGGCTAACTTGTGGTCATAAATATGAACAAATCTGGTAGTATGGGTGATGGCATCATTCCACCAAGGGATCCACCTAGAGTGGTTGTGGGGCAGAGGCTCTAAATTCTAGACTTGCTGAATGTGAGAAATAGTAGAAGCATGATTCAGCATAGACGTACTGAGAAAAAATTGAGTTCTAACAAGCCTCCAAGTAAAATATTTCCATGTAATGGAAAAAGAGATGGGGTAGTGGTCTGAAAAGGTCACATCTGGAAAGGGAATGACAGGTAACTCCCGATCTTCAAAAAAATGAGAAAAAAGATTGAGCAGTTATCATAGCAGGATCAAGTCTCTTAAATATGCGGTCAAAACTAACTCTAAAATTAGACAAAGTGTGCCAAAATCCACTCTGTTGATGGCGGTTAGCATTGGGATCAAGAAGGACTAATTTATTACACATACAGTACCATGCTTACCGCTCTCCAGCTGTCCATTGAAAAGGAAAAATCCCTTCCTTGTCAGAGGCTAGCTCAACCATATTAAAGTCCCCACACATCACCCAAGTTGCTGGAGGCAAATTATCCGCCAACTAACACCAAAGTTGAGATCTTTCCACAACATCATTGGGAGAATAAATATTAACAATACCAAAGGAATGGTTATTTAAAGACAACAAAACCCAAGTGACACATTGCATTGGATCAAAACCATGCACAATAATAGAAGATTGAAGGCGAGGTGAAAGAATAGTAATGACACCAACTTTACCAGCTTCATGCTAAGAAGAAAACACAATGTCATCCAGCCATATGACACAATAGGCATAAGTGAGAAAAACTCTAGAAATTTTAACGTCCTACATACACAAAACATCCAGACTGCAAAGTTTGCAATTATTATCTCAAACATAGTACTTACTAGAGAGGTCAGTCAGACCTCAAACATTCTAGGATAAAAAATTCCTAAAAACTCTTGCATATATTCCTCATCCTTAAGAGAGGAGAAACTATTTTGCAAGAAAGTTGGAATGGAGCCAAAGCTGGTGGGTAAATCTCTAGAGGAGACATATCGCCACTCTTCATCTTAGTCTTTTGCATGACCATTAGGGCTGCGAGACTGACACAAATTCTACAAAGAAATAATTAAAGACACAACTTGTGAAGTGCACACCACCATTGGGGTGGTAGAACACATAGATGGAGATTTCCCCTATGAAGAAGGGATTGACATTTGTGGAACTAGTGGCAGCCCTTTGGCGGCAGGTAATTTCTCTCCAACCAAAAGAGCTGGCAAAGGAACAGAAGTGGAAGCGGTGGCTACCTGCTTGGGAGATGAAGAGGTCTTGCCTTTTTGCACAAATGTAGTCCATTCTTCCTTCTTCCTAGCCTCTAAAATTTTAGTAGGAATTTTCTTTGGCTGTGGCTTGACCCAAGGAACAGCCAAAGAGAAATCCTTAATCTTATGCTCAGCCGACTGAAACCTATAACAAGTGTTCGACAGGTTCAAATAAATCACCTTCTGAGAAAATGTATGAGTACCGACCTGTATCTTAAAAGATTCTTTGAGGTCCTTGGAAAGATCAACCTTAATACAAACACGCTTCTATGGACGGGCATTGAAAAATTTATCATGCTCCATGATAATGACTTTGCCAAGGGTTTTGGCAATAGACTCAATAAATGGCCAACATGGAAATAGGAGACCTGGAAACTCAACTCAGACAGAAACCCTAAGTTTCTTGTCGTCCGAGACAATGAAGTCTTTAGACCACTTTTGGAAAACAAGCAAAGAGGACCGAACTATCCAAGGGTCATGGATAAAGACCACCTCCATTTGGGAAGGGTTAGAAAAACAAAACAGGAAAAACCTTTAGTAAGGTTTTGAACACCTTCAAGGCAGATTCCATGAGGAGTCTAGCTCTTGTTGACCCACTCTTTGAGAATACTTTTAGGTGGAGTGCGACCCACAAAATACCCTATCAATGTATGTTTCTCTAACCAATCACAAGCAACATAAAATTCTTACATGTTAAGCACAATATTAGGGTTGCCTCATAGAAGACATTAAGGACAAACTTGCGCGGTCGCTTGTTCAGAGGAGGTGCCATGACTTTTTGAAGCATCAAATCGAGCACCAACATCAACTGTTGGGCTGAAGTTGGTCGGAGCAATTATAAAATAACCCTAATGAGAATTCCCGCAGTAAATGCAGTGTGACAAGTGGGAAACTAGGGAAAAATCTCAGATAGAGAGCTGTACACATCGAAGAACTTTATTTAGAAAAGTGAACAATTAAACAAATTAAAGAAATCATTTAATAATAGAGGATATAGTTAGCTAATATAATAATTACTTAATTAATTTTAGAATAAAAATAATAATTAGTAGAATAAAATATTATTTAATCATATTCACAAGAAAAGAATTAGAAAAAAAAATAAAAAATAAAAAATATTTAATTCATGTACATGAGAAAAGAATTAAATAAATCATTTATTTAATTCATGTACATGAGAACACGAATTAGAAGGAGAAACAAATAAATAAATTATTTAATTTATGTGAATGTGAGATGTAAAAAAAAATAATACTTTATTTACGTTGGTAAGTAAAAGGTTGCATGTGGGGAAACTCCCAATATATTATATCAAAAGAGAGGGTACATCTGATTATTTATAGACACCAAAGGATATCACACCGGAGAACAAAATGGTGTTCCTTGAAACTAACACAAATCCACCTAGCATATATCAATGCTAATATATTATAAAACAAAAATATAAATAGGAAATATCTACTCAGTTGGAGATTGCTTCCCTTTGTCCATAGGCAGGGGCTAGCCTGGGTGTTCAACTCCTCCACCATCCCCAGTAATGCACTCTTACCCATGGATTGTCCTAAGTTTCTCTACCAACACCACACTCGAAGGCTCCTCTCTAATCACCACCTCAAACTCCTCATCCTCATCCTCACTATTCATCCCTTTAGCTCGTTTTTAATCCTTAATCCAGTCGCCACCCTCATTCAACATCAAGCCTAACAAATTTTGTAGGAATATAATGCTCCTCTTGATAATAGGATTCTTGGACTCAAAAGTCACCACATCTCACACCAAGAGTACAAGGAATTTGGGCATGTCATTCCCATGTCACCAAAACATAAATTAACCCTTGGATATAGGGTTCATGATTCTTCATCCACATTGGCCACCACTATATCTAATTCCCCTAGAAAATACTGCTTGAACACATTCCAACACAACTTATCTTGAATCTTGGATTCACCCACCAATAATAAAACAACCAAGAACATGATCATGATATCACTATTAACCTGATATCAATGGTTGGTAAATAGGAATTCACCCCCCCACAAAAAAAAAAAAAAATTCCTCATAGCTCACGTGACCAAGTCATGTGATCAGTTGGTGTCCACCTTTAGCCTTTTCAACTTCACTTCCCCCATGAAAGTCTTTTTTGTCTAAAAATAAGCGGATAGGGGAATCCACTGCAGACATTATTGGAGCCAAAAATCACTAGAAAAGGAGAGAAAAACATGGATCAATAGAGAGAAAGAAGAAATTTGCAACTCTCAAATAGAAAAGGGGATTGGTGATGATTGAAAATCTTCCCATATTTATGAAAATCTCCTTTGATACATACTCTGTCATGGTAAAAAATTCCATTAATGCAAGGGCATGCCAAAATCCATGGAGGGTGTCCTTTGATAGTTAGATTGTCACTCAAAAAGGATGACCAAATCAATCACCATAGCCAAGATCACCCTAACATGCATAATAATAATTACTTGATCATAAAATGAGGTAGGCTTCCATAAAAAAAAATTCATCAACTATCACCACCTTTATAACAAACAAGATGACACCCAAGTGGAAGCATTCAATATTATGAGTTTCTATGTGGCCACTATCATTATATATTTGTAACATAAAAAGATATGCAGAAGATAATTCCTACATACCAAATTTATTCTCATGTCATTATTTCCAACCAAGTTTGGAGTCATGCCGATTAAATTGCCTCATGATCACCTCTATTTCCTCTTAGGAAGTCATTCTCCATCGTGGCCAATTTAGCCAAGTAATCTACCTTGACATTACCCTAATGCTACACATGCATAACTCTGAAGTTGCAGATATGCTACCCATTTAAGCATCTACTCCAAAATGGAGTCCCTTTAAAATGGACAAAATAGTGCCAAGAAGTGTTTTTTTAACTCAATGACTACTTACTCTTAGCTCTAGTATGGATGCCACCTATAATTGGGAAGCTACTAGTATTGTATATTTTTTCAACATCATCCTTAAGAGATCTCTTAGCACAACATGATAAAAAAGGAAAGGAAAGAGATATCTACTACATCAATTAAACATTTGTAGGATATGAGCTAAACTAAAAATCTATAGAACTAGCATGTCTAACATTCGTATTTGGATCCCAAAATATTAGATACTACATGCACAATCACAAGACAATATTCATAGATAAGATTAATTCAATCAAATAACTCATCAATAAAGTATCATTCACAGTGAGGTTAGCTAAATGGGTATTGATCTTGAGTGAATTTGATATAGAGTATATTAATAGAAAGTCCATCAAAGGCTAGATAATAGCATATCAACTTGTCAATGCTCTATTCCTAGTAGATCACCCCATTCTATCAAATTTTCTTAATGGGTCCATATTTACAATAGATACACCAACACAATGCAAGTTATAATTTGATGGCTCATATACCTAGAAAGGAGTGGGTGTTTAAATCTTACATCACACCACAAGGTGATGCCATTCTTGGATCCTATAGACTAAATTCTGTGTGCACTAATAACATGGAAGAGTATGAAGCCCTAATCAAGGGTCTCAAGACATCAGTCTAATGGAACATCAAAGACATACATGTCTATGGAGGCTCCTAGTTGACAATGCGAAGGAAGTAAAATGTCAAATCTGTAAATCTTGCAACAAGAATAATGAATCTAACCACAAAAGGTCCAATTTATTACACAAATTAAACACCTACTCAAGAGAGATAAATAAAATCGAATGCACTATGAGATATAAAATTCAGACCAAATGCAAACATGAAAACAAAGCTCACCCTTGGCTCTCTCCTTCTTATGCAATATTAGCTCTTGGATTTGCTCAAAATATGACATCACAAGAATTCAATAATTGTGGTTGTAAAATAATGAAGAATAACCTTCATTTTATAGATTTCCAGACTTTAATGAATGGTTCAAGTTAAGGGGTGTTGACTGATAATTAAGGGTTAAGATAAATTATGACTGGGTTGATTGGACGAATGGCTGAGATTAATAATTGACAATTGATTGGTTGCATGATAGAGTTGATGGATTAGTTAACTTGGTTGATTGGGAGTGGACTGAATTGATTGATCAGTGAACTGATTGCATGATTGAGAAAAGTAAATTGATTGATTAGTTAGACTGAAATGAATGAAAACAAGAACTATTAGTCATTGACAGTTAAAAGAGGTGGAACTGGAGAAATAATTAGCATTAAATAATTTGAAAGAAAATATTTAATGGCGCATGAGAGGGAATAAATAAATAAAATAATTTTTTATTTTTAAAAGAATAAGTTTGTATTGGCGAAATGAAAATTAAATAAATTAAACAATTTATTCAATTTTAGAAGACACAGTTAAGTAATTGGAATTATCACTTAATCATGGTGATAGTAATGAGGAAGAAGATTTTTAATTAAATAATATAATTATTTAATCAGAAATGAGAGAAAGAGATTAATTACATAATAATAACTATTTAGTTATTTTTTAGAAGAATAATTAAAGAATCTAGACAAAATATTAATTAAAAAGTAAATAATTAAATAAAATCATTCAATTATTGGGATTAGAGGACAATGATGAATTTGAAATTAGAAAGAATGATACAAATTAATTAAATAATAAATATTATTTAATTAATTAAGACAAACATTAGTAAAATTGTCATGCGCAAGTGGCAATACATTTTTTACTATCTACATTTTGCCCCTCTTTGAGACAATATATTTTCAAGCATTGTTTCAAAGAATAACTAGTGAAAATTATGCCCTAAATGCCCCTGCAGGATTGTGGTAGCGACTAGGTAATATAATGCCCCTTGAAAAATTGAGCAAAAAATATGGATAGGAGCTCAATTTGTTGATAGAAAAACCAGGAATCCAACAAAACAAACGGATCAAAAAACATAGGTGTTTGGAACAAGTTATGGGCTCCAAAAGGTGAAAGTTTAAATGGTCAGTTCAAAAGAGATGGGTTGCACATCCATCGAGGAGGCGTAGGGGTATAAATAGGTCCTAGGGCTCATTTTAAAAATCAATGTGCACTTTGAGCTTTGGATATTTGAGGATAAGAAGAGGCATCTGAGTATGTTTGAGGAGCAATGACAACTGACAGGTGTGACATACACATCAATGAGCGGGTCTGGACATATCACAAACCAAAGGGCTCAATACCATTGGTGATTTATTTTTCAATTACACATTTTATTTCTCATATTTAAAACTAGGTCTAGGTCAAATTAAATTTAAACAATGCAATTGTATATTGCATTCACTGCAACTAACAATTAAGCAACACAAGTGTCATAGGATAGAGATCTTAATTGATGCACAACTATGTGTTATATAATGAAAGTGCATGAATAAGTTGACATACATTAATGAATAAAGTGAAACAACTATAGAATAATCTTAGGATTAATCGATGCACATGTGCATGAATGAATCGAATAATGGACTGGGAAAATATCAATTAGCATAATGTGATGCATTTGATTGGTAAATATATAATTTTTTATGCCTTTTGACATGTGATAAAATAGGGATAGTGTAAATGCATATTTGACTTTGTGATTACTTGCATTATGATAGACTTTGCAACTATATTTGCTTGTTTAGGTTAGAGACTACATATTGATTAGTCAAGAGAATCATCATGAGATGCTTGCATATAGACATTGAATAGATCAGGAGGAGCATGACCGTTAAGAGACTCTAGGACTACTAGACATGACTTTTATGTCCCAAATTAGGGCTAATAGGGGACTCATCACTTCTCTATGTGAGATATGACATTCAAAGACCTTTTCTTTCCATTTACCAACATGAGAGTGCACAGTTACATTAGAGGATATATACAAGATTTGAGGTTTCCTAGTCAGGGTGAGAGGGTTGTGTACACACCACAGGTAGGGGTTAGGACTTTTTGTGACTTATTTGATATTACTAAAGAAGAGCTGGGTATCAAGCATTATGAGATTAGATGGTAGGACATTATAGATGATTATGATGATTTCTTTGGACAACTATGTGCTATAGTGCTAGGCGTATTGGTTCCAGATAGGAGGGGCCATAGGTTTCCTATAGGTTGGGGAGTGTGATGGTATCACAAATATGGATGAAGAGAAGGACATATGCATGTGGACCCTATGTGCTAGCCATGTTATAGTTTCAGATGCATGCTATTTCTTATCATAGTGCATAGTCTCTAGGATACAGAGTTACATTATTATAGGTCTGGGCATGGGAACACATATCTGTGTGCACACCATTTTTTAAAAGCCAACCTATTCAGCCAAGGTATCCTTTTGTATATTATTACGAGGTTGTAGTATAGAGGTAGGTTGGAAACACTAGATATTGGTGGTACCTATTGGCAAGTGGCTCATTTAGGATTGTATAAGTGTTGTCATTTATGGAAACACTACATCTATGTATGGTTTCTTGGAGTGGAACACAATTTTGGTGCTAAGGTTTTTTAAAATGACTAAGTTGAGGAAGCAGTTTATTGAGTAAAGGAGTACAATTTTCATCCATGAACAATATATATGATGAACTATGTCATGCAATCTTAGAGGAAGGTATTTTCAGATATGATAGACCTTTTATTAAGTTCTCTTACATTTTGGTGTTTAGAGATGAAAGTTACAGATGATTGAAGTCATGCGAAGACAGTGTAGTAGCAAAACAAAGCAGTTGAACAATCACGATGATTGAGGGGGTGTAACGCATAATCCAAAAGTGCTAAGTTGGATTTGGATTGGGTATTACCCTAACTTTGGTAATGTACGATCATCAACTTTGTATTTGAGTTTTGTATAAGTGTTGATCACTTTTTGTGATGTATTTGGGAGTCGACTGAGTATGAGATATAGTATATATGTGGAGATATTTTGAGAAGCAAAGTATGGAAGTGGAATGACCAAATGGATGGATGCTTTGTGATTTTATAATATGACAAAAGGTGATGCAAGCTATAACTAGAACTAATAAATCAAAACAAATGCTTTTATAAGTTCATTTATGATAAAGCATTGTAATAAAACAAAATTCTGATTGTAAGAGTAGTGTGCTCAGCGTATACCCCTAATAGAGTTTTGTATTCCTTTAATAGGGAAATGTACAAATGTAATATTCAGCTCCTAACAGGGCTAGGTCTCCTAATAGGGACACTATAATTTTAGTACATATTTTTGGGTATCATCCCCACTGGGGTTTTCCCTTGGCCAAGGTTTCCTCATGAACAAAATTGTGGTGTTATGAGTTGTGTATTTTATGTTCTTTTCATTTCAGTAATTATTTGGTTAAGTTGGAAATTGCTAAGTTTAAATTTAAAGTGTTGTAATATTGATTCACCGCCCTCTCAGTATTACTTAATCCTAACAATTAGTATAAGAGCTCTTGGCCCTTGGAGAGAAACTCTAACAGCTAAAGGGAGATCAAGATGGATTCTGAAAGCTTGGAAGAAAATTTTGAAGCAACACTAGAAGACCTATATAAGGTTAAAGCTGAAAATGGTGATTTAAAATTCAAATTGAGAAGAGCAGAAGGTTTCATCAAGAAACTCAAGGAACAACTTGAACTTTTCAGAACAAAGACAAGATCTTATGGAGAAGATAAAAGAGGATTCAGATAATGATTCATTGGATCATGTCAAAAAACTTGAACAAAAAAAGATGCATTAAAGAAGGAACAAGAAATTACTTCTATTCAGATGGCTAAAGAAATTTAGAAAGAAAAAGATGAAAGAAAAAAAGTTGAAGAAACCCTAAAGAATATAAATGTTCAGATGGGAAAAATGTAGATTGAACTTGATGATTATAGAACCAAGTATCATGAAATATAAAAATACAATAAAATCATAAAAGGAGAACTTGTTGAGGCTAAGAAACACATTGAAAAACTTCATATGAACAATGACAATATTTATGAATAGAGAGAGAGATAGAAACCTAAAGGAGACATGACATGAGTTGGCTTCAATGAAGTTGAATGTTATAAATATCAAGACGATAAATCTAATGAAAAGCTAGATGAAGAAAGATCTATCCAAGAAGAGCCTAGAAAGAAGATTAGAACTTTCAAAGGTAGATGCTTTGGATGCAACAAAGTTGGACACATGAAGAGAGACTATAGAGGTAAAATTCCTTACAAACCCTTTTCTAGTTAATGTTTCAATTTTTATGAATATGGAAACAAGAAGACAAAATTGAGGAAGCCTGATCAGTCCTACACTAAGAAATATTACATTAGAGAAGAAACAAAAACTAAGATAAGATGTTACAAGTGCAATAACTTTGGGCAGATAGCAAAGTATTGTAAGTTGTAGATTAATCAAAATAGATCATCTCCTACATAGTATAAATGTAACAATCAAAGACATATAGAAATTTTTTGCAGGAATAATAGATCTATAGGTAACAGAAGACCATCACCTATTATTATAAGGAAAAATGTTGGTGATGTTGGAAAAAGTATGGTTGAATACATGGAAGGGTTTGAAAATCAATTTGTCAAATAAAGTGGTAAAGTTTGGAAAGCGAAGGATCCGAGTGAGCCTAAGGTTCAAGAAGATTCAGTAGTCCTAATGTTACATCGACCTAAATGGCCAAGCATGGCCTTAGGGGGAGCTTTGGATAAATACAAATAAAACCATCTAGCCCCTATTTATGTGGAGTAAGCTTTTGCAAGCTTATGGAGAGTATGCATTATTGATATGAAACACCTATCTGAGATCGCACAACTATAAACACTATATCTTGTGGTCACCAGATTGATGAGCGACTGCATCATTGTAGAGTTGATTTTATTGGGTACTATGTCATTATTTTCACAATGAAGTTTAAGGGTAATCCAAATATCTTATCTAATCATTACTCGAAGAGCATAGTTGAAGAAATCAGTTATTTGAGCAAGAAAGACCAAAGAAGCTAGGGAATTTGCATTTGGTTGAAGCATGAACTCAATGATTTAGAAAATAAAAGGTATTTACATCACTTGCAAGATTTTGAATATGGATACTCCTATGATTTTTTATGTAATTGAGAGGCCTAGATACAAATTTAAGAGACATCCTTTTATATCAACCGAAGACGACCCTAAAGGTGCATTTTCTCAAATGACCTATGGAGTTCTACACGTCGAGGATATTAGGGCTTATATCCACTACAATTATGAGTCTCTGTGAGACTTTGAGACCTTTAAAGAAATGAAAGACATGATCAAAGAGGATTTAAAATGGAAGGATGAGTTCACTCATCTTGAGAACCTAATGTTAGAGTAATAGTCTATCGGGGTTACTAATTTAAATCATTATGATCTAATTAGTAACTTCCCTATTCACTCTAGTTTTCTTAAGCTAATCTTAGGTAGTTTCTATTTCTGTTAGTTTCCCTTTTTAGGGTTTCGGCATCCTTTATAAGGATTGTCCGCTTTGTAAATCTTAAGGAGATTGTAATTTCATTATTGTTGTTAATAGAAAATCATTTCTTGCAACATGCTTTTTCACTCTCTGGCCTATCGGCTGCCATAGCTTCTGTTTCTTCTATCTTCTGTCTTCATTCTTGTAGCAGTTTTGCATGCAGGTGTTCTTGGGTAGATTGATGTTTATCAATCTCAACATGGTATCAGAGCCACTCTGCAGCTGGCTGTTCGTTCTTGGTTGAAGCAGTGAGGGTTTGAAGCTTTTTTGGCTTCCTTTAGTGGTTCTGGGGGTTCTCTATTTTTGGAGGCATTTTGGGCCCAAACGGAAACTTCCATTGCGTCCGGAAGGCCCAAAAACCCTAGAATCGACATAAAGTTTGTCCATTTTGGACAAGTTGGCACCGAGGCAAAAAAATTTTGGTTTCCAGTGCCGTACGGGCACAGAAACCGAGAAAA
>MU224334.1:8034088-8050052 GCA_018584345.1 Thuja plicata
TTTCCTTAGCTTAGTGGCATTTGTTTATCATATAACATTATTTCCTTATAAAGATGTATGTTTTTGACTATGGATACCCTCTTATATGAGAGGTGATTGTCCTAGGTCATCACCTCTACTTTATTTTGCAAACTATGCTTTTGATAAACTCTTGCTCTTGCTTTGGGTTAGAGTTTGATTCTTTCATCCTAAGATTCCACTTCCTCTTGATTACAAGGGGCTTGGTGATTGAATATTTGTTCCCTCTTTTCTTTAGAAGATGATATTTTATCCTAAGCACTCCTCTATGATGAGGGTCTTGATGATAAGATCTCTTCCCTTTTGAGGATCCTTTTTCCATAAGTGACATATCCATTTCACAATTATCTATGCTCTTGGATGTAAGAGTCAAGGCTCTTCACTAAGAATATGGTATACATTGTTGTTAAGTGAGATATCTCCTTATCTTGTGAAGTAGATATCCTCTTTTCTCTTCCTTGTCCTGCCTAGTGGGTAGTCATGATAAGGAGGGGGGCATATATAGGGTCTCCCTTGTACTATATTTTACATTAATTTACATTTTTCAGTATGCTAAATCCTCGAAAGGTAATGCACATAAGTTGCTAAATCCTATAGAGATACGCACCCTTTTATTTTACAATATGCTAAATCCTTGAAAGGTAATGCACATAAGTTGCTAAATCCTGAATGGACACGCATTTTATATTCCATAGTGATACAAGAATGTGGATCTATGGATATTTTAAAAGCCGTTAGAAGACACATTTACAATTACAAGCATAGTTTATGGGTGAACCTGTTTGGGCTTTCCCTCCTTGGTGATTCATAGTAAGGTGGGAATCTTACTAGGTGAGGTAATCACTTTCTCTTTTCTCTCTTTCGCTTTCATGCTAGTAGGATTAGATCACGAAGCTATGTTATCTATAGTGTTGTTCTTGTCTTGCTTATGTAATCATGTATGTTTTCTACGATTGATTGATCTTTACTTTCATATATTTATGTATGTATGTTGAGTAAGAATCCTTGGTCTAGGGGCTCATGTCCTTGACTTATTGATATTCTACTTTGTTGTGATCCACCAGTGTCTTTCTTCTAACTTTACCGTGAGCATGTTTGATTTCTATACTCCCGCTAAAGTGGGGGCTAAATTTATAGTTGGAAAATGGAAGCACTTCCATTGTAGACATGTTTATCCTTTCAAGTAAGTGGTTTGGGGTCATGGAAAGTTCCTTTAATGGGTTCTTGATCTTGACATGGCTTCCCCCCTATTCTATCCCTCTTTCCACTCCTGTTTAGCCCGATTTCTGCATTCTGGACTATAGACTGGTGATTCTGGGCTTCAGGGTCAGGGTCAAACTTTTAGGTCTATGTCAACCTCAACCCTAACCTAGGTCAGGTTTGACCTTGACCTTGACCCAGGGTTCAGATCCTAGGGTCTCACAGTTTTTGGAGGTCGGCCTTTGCAAAAAGTTTTTCCCGCTTCCGGGTCAGCTGTTTCGGGTTCCGAAGTGTTGATTCCTAAATTATATTTAATATAGTTCCTCTCCTAGGGGTAAAGGCTTTAATGGGAATTTAATCCTCCTATTTTAGCCTCCTTAGAAGATTGTTCCCTAATTTCATATAAAAGGAAGCCTTTCTCTCTCATTTTCTCTAAGTCTTCCAAGTGCAAAAAGCTCTAACCAAGATTTTGTCAAGAAGCAAAAAGTTCAAGCATCCATTGCTCTACATGTTTTCAAGCTCTCAAGGTGTTCAATTCTCCCTCCTCAAGCATTCAAGTCCTCCATTGAAGATCAAGGATTGAATCTTTCAAGCCTTTGAAGGGATTTGGTTCAAGCATTCAAGATTTATCATTCAAGCCCTAGATCTAGCCATCATGATGGTGTGATCTTCCTTCAAGATCCTTTGGCATCCTCAAGACTCTTTCATCATCTCTTCAAGGTGGATTCCAAGCATAAAATCATGGAGGTTTATGGTTTCTATTGAGTCCAAGCTTTCATATTTACATACTTGCTACATTTGAATTACAATTGCATATCTATTCAATATCATAGCTTCATTATTAGATTCAATTCTACTACTTGCTAGAATTCTTTACTTTATTGATTTCAAGGTTAATTGATAAATCAGGGTTTGACTAAGGCAAACCCCTCCCCCACAACAAACAAACCTCTTTCTCTTGCAAGTATAGGTTCAGAATTACAGATTTGAGACCAGATCTGGATACCCTTTTTGGCTTTCTTTCAGACAACATGAACAGATTTTCTGTCAGACCTGTGCAGGCCAGGGTCAACATTATTGGGTTAGGGTTGACATTTGTGGCTCAAGGTTGACCTTTTTCATAAGACGACATCAAAATGGAAAAATATTTCTTGGTTTTGTTCATCTCTGCATTCTGGTTTGGGATCAACTGTTAGTTTTTATAGAAACTCAATGCAGACCTCAGAAAACAACATTCTTTGATCTGCAATATTTCAAGGTTAGTGCATTTATCCTATCTATTTCAATTCAAATCCTTAATCATTCTAAATCTATCACGCATTTACATTCATTTCAAAGCACATTTTAAGAGGGAAACCTAGGATCTCCTTTATTCTTATTTCCAATAGATTGATTCACTTATGCATTGATCCTTTTTGGGTTGATCAATTTGGATCCTTCCTTTGTGAATTTAAGAATAAAAGGGAATATCTTATCTTTCCCTCCACTCTAAACATTAAATGTAAAGGTGATAAGTGATTTGAGTATCAAAACACTCTTATTCCATAAACATCATTTTTTCTCTTTTACAAAACCATCAGTAACACCAACACTGAAAGATAGGTTTAATGCAACCTGACAGAATAGATAATAGAGGAACCCGACAGACTACAGAGAAACGCGAGCACTAGTCTATCGAGAGATAGTTACAAATCCCAAGAAATGTGGATCTGACTTCCACGTCAGATAAAACACTTGTGTTTTATATTTAGATTTTTTATTAGCTTTAAATCCATTTCTTGAGGGACAAGCAATGTAATTATAATTGTTTTAATCAGTCTAATTGATTAGAAACATGCAAACTAGGAGATCAAGGTCAAATTTTAAACCTTTTATCATAGAGTTATCATTGTTATGCGTGAAACTCATTTAGGTAAAACTCATATATAAATAGATGTGTAATCAATTAGAACATATGGATGTGGTGATGATTGTAGCCATAGACACTTCTATGGATTAGAGACAGAGTTTTATGCAGAAGAAAAACCAAAGATGAAATCAGTTATCAAGAACAAGATCCAAGGCTACCGAGCAGAACATAGGTATTGATCAATCACTATAGGTGATAATTATACATGTGAGCTTTATTGGATCTGTAATCAGAAATTCTAGATTGCATATACTCAAGTCAATGAATATTTTTGACTACATTCTAACAAGTGTAGCAAATAGAAGAAATCATTTTAGAAATGTGGATTTAACAATCCTTTGTAAATCTCTTAACTGAGTGCACACTAAATAGTGTTTCTAAAGCTCTTAACAGCGTAGACCTTAACCAGTCTCTACATGTTACTCCCAACAGGGTAAGATCATCAAAAGTGATCAAACTTGTAAGCCTTAACCATCCCCTTCCATTCTGTAGATAGTGAAGTTTTATGGGTTCATCCCCACCGCATTTTTTACCTTCTAACAGGGGTTTTCTGCATTACCAAATCTTGTGTCATGTGTCAATACATTTCATGAATGTTTCTATGAATGCTTACATGCTAATTGAGTTTATGAATTGATATTACATGCATGAAGATAGAATAGCACATATGGTTGGTAATACAAGCAATTGATTACTAAAGGATAAAGGTTAAGTGATAAAAGTTTTAAGGGTATTGATTCACCTCTCCCCTCTCAGTACACACCATTTAATTATTTCCAACAATTGGTATCAGTGCTAGATCTCTTATTTGAAAATTTTAAAATACTTAAGAGAAAAGATCATACTATGGAAAGGTATAAGCTAGACAAGAGTATTGAGAATCAAAAGTTAGAGATACAGATCTTCTATGAGCAATATAAAGAAGATAGAATAAAGATGAGATAGTTATTGGATGAAAGAAAGGTTGTGGAATCTCTCTATAATGAGACAAACTATCATGAAGAAGAGATACCTGATTTATTTGAGTCTTCAGGATCTACATCATACAATCCATTAGACACATATGAAGGAAGCATTACAAGTCTAAATGAAATCAATCAACATCTGGCTAGACAAGTGAAATCAATGAAAATTGGTCAAGAGACACAGATGGTAAGAATGATTGAGGTTATGAATAATGCTAGACAAGCTGAGAAAGAAAGAACACTAGAAACTGATGACAGGAGGAAGATCACTGAAAATCTACAAGAGAAAGAGTCAGAAATACAAAGACTTACTAAACACATCATGAGATCACCAATCATATTATTCTTATGAGTTAGGAAGCAAACCAAATGAACATAGAACTGAATGGAAAGCTGGAATATATTGGTGAGCTAAGAGAAGAAAATGAAAGCTTGAAGCATGAAGTGAGAATTCAACAACAACACAGTGATATGATCAAGAGAGCTGAAGAAATCGCCAAAAGGATGGATGATTTTCTGGATGGACAAAGAAGAGTCAACAACAATACCAGATTAGGGTATACCGAGAATGGAGAATCACCATACCAAGCTGATCCAAATAATGTCTACACAAATCCAAGACCAAGAAAGCAGTCATGCAATCACTGTGGAAAACCAGGTCACACATCAAATATTTGTAGAATAAAAGATAAAGGTATTCCTAAATCTGAATCTTCATTCATAGGAAATTGTTATAAATGTAACAAGAAAGGACATAAAGCATATGAATGTAAATCTGAGTTGAAACAACCAAAGAAGGAAACCTACATGGAACAATACTGTCCTACTTGCAAAATGCATGGGTACACATCTCTTGAATGCAGGAAAAAGAAAAAGCAAGCATGGAAGCCTAAAAAAATGAATCTTCCTATCAACCGAAATGAGTCGGTAACTCATATGTTTGGGATTACAATACATGGAAAAATTACACATCATGTGGTAGATATGGAAACATAGCTATAAAATACATAAGAAAATGGATGAGAATATCTAGGAGCTAGACTAACCCTAGAATGGCATGCTTACACTGTCATAAATTTGGTCATCTAAGAAAGGACTGCAGAGACCAAGTGATAGAGACAAGCACTTTTTCCAGTGGAAATACCATTGAAGACATCAGAAAGATGAGAAAAAAAATGTGGAGGAAAGCTACAAACACTGATGATGCTGGACCAGGCAACACAATTGGTGACACCTTATCCAATAGATCTGGTGACATCACTACCCCCACCTAAGATGAACAAGTAAGTATGGAACTGCACTATACTAAGTTATACTTAACATCAATTCCGTTATACATGGTTAAAAATGCCAAACTAGCATGATTAAAGATGCACTATGGTATTACTTATTATGATTATGTGAATTCAATCTTGTCGGTTAATGCATACCGAAAAGCATCGGTATACATACAAAAGCTAAGTTGTCAATGCTTACCGAGAATCATCGGTTAACACACAAAAGCTAAGTTGCAGGTGTAAACCAAACATCATCGGTAATCAAAAGATAATGTTGTCTTCGCCATATACTGAGATCCATCGATGAATGCATGATAAGTTAAATGAGTTGACACATGCCCCGAGCATCACATTTTCACAAAAAAAAAGTTTGCATGTAACCCAAGCGACTCTGTCTTTGACACCCGACAAGTGGGTAGAGCATTAATTGTGCCACTTAGGGCACCATCTATAAATAGGGTGGTGGAAGAGCTCATTATTCACAAAGTAATTAAGATTAAAAAAAAGGAATGAAGAGCAGAGCAGAGCAGAGCGAAACAAAGTGACCAGATTGCAGAGCATTCCAAGTAGATTCACAACATTCAATCAAATCAACAAAAACTACATAAGGTTAAAGTAAGTAACTAGAATCTCTGAGATTATTGTTATTTATGGGAAAATCCCTAAATTTCTCAAAAATGATGGAAACCACTTCACGAGTTTCCAAGATCAAGAACGCCAAAGAGAAGAAGGTTAATTTGATCAAGAACTCCACTTGTGAAGAACCTAAGTACAAAATCTTTCCAGAGGTTGCTTTGCAACCCGACGACGCTGGTGTGTTCTCCAGTATTCCACATAGGGTTTTAATGATTGAGGATGTATGAGCCTACATACATTGCAATATCTCCAAGATAGGAGATCTTGAGGTCGAGCAAGCTTATAAGAAGCTTTGCAAAGATGGAACCATCAAGGATGAACACAAACACATTGAGGTCAAAGGGCTGACATGTGCCCTAATGTTCCTAAAGGAGTTTAAGACCGAATGGATTCAAATAGTGTTGAGTAGAGTGCATGACCAAAAAATGTGGTTGGATGAGCCAAGACTGATCACTAGGGTTTTGATACACGTTGTGACCGGTTATCCTATAACCGACAAGGAAAATAAACTTAAACATCCTCCTCGCCCTGAGATTGAGAAGATGACAGGTGCATTATGGGATAACAAAGGATTGAAGGTTAACACCATCAGTGATCCAGAACTAAATTTCGGTGCATGTGTGCTAGGATACAAGATATACCAATCCAGGAGGTTAAACAAAACAACATGTGGATCAGTTGACACTGCCCACAAGATTGTAAAGAAGGGGTTATAGTTAGATCTATCCGAGCTTCTATTGAAGCAGTTAGATGAAAACATGGGGACAATCATGTCTATAAATTCAAATTCATGTAAGTTTAGATCACTTCTAATGTGTACATTTTTCTATTTCTATAACTTCTTTCCATTTATCAGTAATGTCAACTGGGATACTACCCGACCAGTGACAATTTAAATTAGTGAATATATTAAGTCACTAGGTGATAAATTTACATCAGTTATGGATGAATACTTTACTAGATTTAAGGAAAGAATGCAAAAGAGAATGAGGATACCAGAACAACTAGTAGAAAAATATAAGACTGATATTTGTTTTATGGTGGACACCGATAACACCTTTATCAAACTAGTTGTACCGAGGACAACATGGTTTGCACCACTTGACTATGAGGTCAACATAGATAAAGCCACCAATTATATTGAAGCATTGTTAAATAAACCATTGGACAAGTCACAACTTAGGTTTGGAACCTACGAGGAAGCCAAGGATAGAATTAAAACATGCTTAGTTGTGAAGAAAATTGACAGAAAGAAAGAGAAAATGGTAAAGACACTCAAGAATAAGTTGTCGGTAAATGATGAAGAGTCTGAAAAAAATGATGACACCGTGGGACAATCACCTATTGGTGAAGGTCAAGAATTAAGTGACTCCAAATCTACAAAGTTTGATGCACCACCACCACCAGCAAAGAAACCAAGGACTACGGCTGCATCACAGACAAGGATTCAAACTACTAAAGCAAACTCACCACCAGTCAAGAAAGGACAAGTAAGGACTTAAAAGATGAGAGTGAGAAACTCCAATATGTTAAGAACAAATTTCCTACTACAATTGATAAGATATGTGCATCAATGATCAAGGCAGGTTCAATTACTGACCCTAAAATTAGAAAATGGCTAACTCTGAATCATGAGGATCAGAACAAGATAGAGGAAATATAGTTTGAAGATAATATGCCTAAATAAATTCTAGAAATACTATCAACAAGATTGAAATTCACATTAAACTCTAAAAAATAGATAAGGGAAAGAACCCTAGTTTCTGTTATGCCACCCGAGTCCAAAATGGAAGAAATTGAAGAAATGATGAAGTTACATTCCATGAGGTTCTCAGCTAAATTGAGAGATTACAAAGTGCTACATGGGAAATTTATTGATCTTGATAGAGAAATTGAGGATACATGGAGGAAAATACTTGATGTACCTAAAAAGGATACAACTCCCGAGAGAGCTTTGGAACTCACCGACAAGCCTCACAATGAAGAAACAGATGATATACCAAGACCATAGCACATTCTAATAAATGATAATGAGGATGTCACTCAAACTGAATTGAATACAGAAGAAAGAAAGTTAATGGATGATATTCCTCATATTCTACAATCATTAGGGGATACTGCAGATGATACAAATATCATTGATATCACCAGAGATCATCTTGTTGATGAGGTAAAGGGAGATGAAGATATTACTGTTACCTCTGATCAGACCAAGGAACAAGATACAACTATAGATGTTGCACAAGTGAATATACCAGGCCATATGCCATTATTGATACATGCTATCAATATTATCTCACAAAAGGAGAAGTCACCTGAGCCTGATGCAAGCATACCTGAGGATAAGGGTGAAGAGGAACAAAATGTAACAAATGAAGCACAAAAAGAAACAAATGGAGAAAAATAAAAAAATAAAGGTGAAGAAGAGAAACAAGGTGATGCCACTCCCAAGAATACCGAAGGACATGCTAAAGATAAGGCTAAGGTTGATGTGGAGACACCCACTCCCAACTGATAGGTAGACACTGAGCAATAGGATACAGGTACACATACTCCAAAGCCTTCACCAAGCACATTAGACCAAGCAAAGGAACTTGCTATGGTATTGCATTCAGGTCCCTCCATAAATCTATCCAAGAATAAGAAGAAGAAGAAGAATCCAGTTACATTGGATGAGATTATTGAGATACCAGCCTATGATCCGAGGACATTGGATCCAGAGGCACTTACAAAGAATGCTGAACTTTGTAAAAGAAAAGATATCTAAGATAAGCTTAAGAAGGAGACAAAGGACACTCAGGTACTTGAAACAACCAAGGAAATACTACAATAGATTATAACTGATACATATATTGATCAAAATTCTTTAATCATTGATCAACTTGTCATTCTTATTGAAGCCATTACATCACATAATGTGGACGCAGAGAAGGCCATAGAAGAACGTGAAGAACAAAGGTACCAATACAAATTGACCAATAAAATCAGCCAAGAAGTGGCCGAGAACAAGGTAAAGCTATCTGAACAAGTAAATGAATTAGAACCAATCATTTCAAAAGCTATCACCTTAATTCAGAAATTAAGCACATTAGAGCACTTCACTAAAGAAAATAGTGAAAAGATTGCAAAAATAGATGTAGATCTTACTGCTAGTGCTCAAGGTATCTCATCAAATGATAATGCAATCAATTTGAATTATGAAAAGGTAATGGAAGCAAAGAATTTGTGACTTCAAATTCAAGAGGCAGAATCAAAGTTCAGAGATGAGGTAACCGAGCTATAGGATCTACTGCTACCCAATCTTACACTACTACAAAAACATATGACTACGACCAAAAAATTTATAGCCACCCCAGAGATAGCCCTAGAAAACCTTCAATAAAAATGGGAAAAGATGATGAAAGACATGAACAACTCCCATTCCCACATTTTTGACAAGTTGTAAGTAATTTTGTTTTTATTGGTAACAAGTTGTAAGTAATTAAACCTTTGCCCTTACTATCAAAAAAGGGGAAAATGATATGAATAAATGGGAAAATGATATGATAAAGGTAAAAGATAAGGTGAAAAGGGAGAATAGTATAAAGGTAAGTGTACATACATATACATATACTATTCTGGCATATACATAGGGGGATTCATAATGACAATGTGAACACATGGTGTACATACGACACATTTTAGTATTTACACATATCAATTTTTGATACTAATGTCAAAGGGGGAGATTGAAGACATATTTTCCATTAGTATGAAAGTAAAAATATTTTTAAATCGTCGGTAACACCGACACCGAAAGATAGGTTTAATGCAACCCGAAAGAACAGATAATAGAGAAACCTGATAAACTACAGAGAAACCCAAGCACTAGTCTACTGAGAGATAGTTATAAATCCTGAGAAATGTGGATCTGACTTCCACATCAGATAAAATACTTGTGTTTTATATTTAGCTTTTTTATTAGCTTTAAATCCATTTCTTGAGGGTCAAGCAATGCAATTGTAATTGTTTTAATCAGTCTAACTGATTAGAAACATGAAAACTAGGAGATCAAGGTCAAGTTGCAAACCTTTGATCATAGAGTTATCATTGTTATGCATGAAACTCAGTTAGGTAAAACTCATTGTATAAATAGATGTGTAATTAATCAGAAAAGATGGATGTTATGATGATTGTAGCCACAGACACTTCTATGGATTAGAGATAGATTTTTATGTAGAAGAACAACCAAAGATGAAATAAGTTATCAAGAAAAAGATCTAAGGCTACCGAGTAGAAAAAAGGTATTGATCAATCACTACGAGTGATAATTATACATGTGAACTTTATTGGATCTGTAATCAACAATTCCTGATTTCATATACTCAAGTCAATGAATATTTTTGACTACATTCTAACAAGTGTAGCAAATAGAAGAAATCCTTTGAGAAAGGTGGATTTAACAATCCTTTGTAAATCTCTTAACTGAGTGAACACTAAATAGTGCTGCTAAAGCTCTTAACAGAGTAGATCTTAACCAGTCTCTACATGTTACTCCTAACAAGGTAAGATCATCAGAAGTGATCAAACTTGTAAGCCTTAACTAACCCCTTCCATTCTACAGATAGTGAATTTTTGTGGGTTTCATCCCCACCATAATTTTTACCTTCTAACAGGGGTTTTCTGCGTTACCAAATCTTGTGTAAAGTGTCAATACATTTCATGAATGTTTACATGCTAATTGAGTTTATGAATTGATATTACATGCATAAAGATAGAATAACACATATGGTTGGTAATACAAACAATTTATTACTAAAGGATAAAGGTTAAGTGATAAAAAATTTTAGGGTACTGATTCACCCCTCCCCTCTTAGTACACACCATTCCATTATTTCCAACATTTTACATGTCTATGATTAAGCTTCTCTTGTCTATTCAGAAAGCTAAGTGCATGATTGTTAGTGAAAACAATAAATTCTTTGGGAAAAAATAATGCCTCCATATCCTAAGGGACTGAACCATTGCATATAGCTCAAGGTCATATGTTGAATACTTCTTAGATTTATTTAGTTTCTCACCAAAGAAGGCAACTGGTCTCCCTTATTAGCTCAAAACCTCAATAATGACTTTGTTGCTTGCATCACATTCTACTGTGAACACCTCGTGAAAGTCTGGTAGGACTAGTATGGGTTGCTCTACAATATTTTTGTTTAACAACTCAAAGGATTCATTATCTTCATTAGTCCATCTAAATATGCATTTTCTTCCACGTTTAATAGTGTTGATGATAAGGGTACATATACCACTAAAATTTCTAATAAAATTTCTATAGAAGCTACACAAACCATGGAAATGTTTACCTCTGAAGTAGTAGTAGGAGGTGGCCAATTAAGGATGGCTTCAACCTTATAAATATCCATCTTGAGACTATTCTTGGAGATCACAAATCCTAAGAACACAAGTTCTTCTTGTAGGAACACACATTTTTCTAGATTGATTTTCAACTATTCCTCATGGAGTTTCTTCATCACCATGTCCAATTGCTTGAGGTTTTCATCCTTTCTCCTGCTAAAAATTAGAATATCATCAAGGTATACAACAACAAATCTATTGAGAAAAGGTTTCAACACTACATTCATGAGTCTCATAAAAGTGCTTGGAGCATTTGAGAGACCAAAAGGCATAACAAGCCATTCATAAAGACCTTCTATAGTCTTGAATTTTGTCTTCCATTCATCTCCACCTCTAATCCTTATCTGATGATACCCACTCTTAAGATCTATCTTGGAGTAATAACTTGCATGACCTCCTAGACAATCCATCAAATCCTCTATTCTAGGCATAAGTAACCTATATCTGATGGTTATCCTGTTAATTACTTTAGAATCCATACATAGCCTCCATGTACCTTCCTTCTTGGGTTATAGGACTATAGGGACTACACAAGGGCTCACACTTTTCCTTATGAGGCATTTTGACAGCAATTCTTCAATCTGTCTTGATATTTCTTGGTTTTGTTCAAGGGTCATCTTGTATGCTGCTTTGTTTGGAAGGGTGGCCCCTAGTATGAGGTCTATATAATGAATCACTTCCCTCTTAGGTGGTAATGACTCTAGTGTAATTTCTACAATCAAACCCTTATACTGATCCAACAGTTCTTTGACTTCTTTAGGACCTACATCTCTTCTAGTGGCTTTTACCTTTGGTTCCTTCAATGTTATCTTTTTAGGCCTTACTACTAATGAAAAACAAGGTGTATCCTTTTCCTTTAACACTTTCATGAACTGACAACATGTTCATCTTTCTCATTATCAGGGAGTGGATTCATCTCATACTCAACACCATCCTTAGTTATTTTATACACATTGGCTTTCCCATCACACTTGGTATTTACATCAAATTTCCAAGGTCTAACTAATAATAAATGATATCCATCCATCTCTGTGATATCACATAAAACTCTATCTGCATATCCTCCTATCTTAAATTCTACCCAAACTTTCTCATTAATGATGACTTTCTTTTCTTTTGTCAACCAAGAAGCTTTATAAGTAAATGGGTGAGGGATTCTTTGGAGTTTCAACTTATCAACTAGCTCCCTAGATGCAATATTATCAATGGATCCATAATCAACTATAACTTTGCATACCTTATTATTTACTTTGCAACTTGTCCTGAACAATGACTCCCTCTGAGGTGGTTCTGAAGTGGTAGGTTCTCTTAGGAGTGTCCTTTGCATCATGAGACATTCTCCTTTTTCTATATTCGTAGGCCTTGAATTTGTGGTGTGGTAGGAGGAAACACTTTGACTATCATCTTCTTGTGTCAACTATACTCTTCTATATCCTCCTTGTCTATTTGTGCCCATCTTTTTAGGACATCTAAAATATTTATGCCCAATATGGTTACAAGTGAAATATTTTCCAATGAAGACACTATGTCCTCTTCCACCAAACCTTCCCCTTTTGTTTGATCTTCTACCTCTAAAATTACCTATGTTACTTGACTCTCACTCTGATTCTTGATTGTTAGACTCTCCTTGGATTCTTTGAAATGAACCTCTACCATTGAATTTGCCTCTACCTCTGAAATTGTTTCCTCTACCCCTATTGTTTCTCTCTCCTTTCCTCTTTTGTTTTTCTTCAATCCTAAGTTCCATTTGAAAACATTTGTGCACTATTTCTGGATTGAACATACACATTTCATCTTGGATACTATACTTCAATCCATTAAGATACCTTGCATGTTTTTGTTTTTCATTCTCAGGGACTTTGGCTTTTACGGTCATCCTATGGAATTCTTTAGTGTATCCACTCACATCAAGATATTTTTGTCTTAGATTTTGTAACTTTTTATGGAGTGTGACCTCATAGTCTTCTGGTACAAATTGTTTCTTGACTTCTGATTACATTCTGCTCCATGTTGAAATAGGATTCTTTTCTTCCTCAATCCTTTCATTTTGTATAAAATTCCACCAATTTAAGGTAGGGCCTTTCATTTTAGATTTGGCAATATTGAATTTCTGATTTTTAGGAACATCATCATATTCAAAGTTATTTTCCAAAGCCTCTATCCAATTCATGCATTCCTCATGGTTCATCTTCCCAAGAAACATGAGTATGTCTATTTTCTAATCTTTTCTCCCAACTCTCTCAAGTTCTTCTAGAAATTTTTCTTGTTCTATAGGTATGCCTTTCCTTTCATCCTACTACATTTCTTCTTCTTCTTATTCTTCTTTTTCAGAGTCTCCTTCCCCATTCTTCTCTGCTTGGAGGCTCTTCAACTTCTTGATTTCTTCTTCCATATTTTTTTTCTTGGTTATTTGTTCTCTAACAATTCTATCCAACTCAATATTGGTGATCATTGCAGGGACTGTAGGATTTGAGAGACAAATCCAAAGAACCTAAAGAACACCTGCATGCAAGAACCTGTTACAGAAGAGAAGCATAAAGAGGGAAAGAGAAGAACTCAGAAGTTGCTCAAAAAGTGAGAGCAAAATTATAATCTGAATTCATGAAAAATAAACTACAAAGTTCAACCTATAAAGGTGAACGAAACCCTAAAACTAGAAAAGCTAGGTTGCACATTAATAATTAATATGAATATTAATTATAATGCACCTAAGACATAGCTTAAGTAAACTAGAGTAATAAACAACTTAATTAATTAAATCAAAGTGATCTAATTAATAAGTGTAAATAAATAATTACTCTAACATGGACTTCTTCTTTTGGTGGTTCTTCTATTTTGTCACCCATCTTTTATTCTTCCCAAGGTGGTTTAGTATGCTCTGATACCACCTGATGCAGAGTGCACTGCTTGAAGACCTAGAGATGTTCAATCTCTTCCCCAACACTCCTAACTGACTTTTAGAGATATTCCAACTCCACAACCTTTTCCCTAGGATGGTTACCACTTTTCTATGATGCCAACTCACTCTTATTACCCCAACTCAACTTCCACAGTTGAGAAACTAATCTCTTCCAATATTGCTTTTAGGGACACTTTCCCTAAACACAAGCCAAGAGTGAAACTCTTCACCATTGGATTCAACCAATCAATTGTTAGAGTATTATTTCCTTTTACTCTAGTTGCTTAAGTGTCTCTTAGGTGCATTATTAATTAATTCTTAATTAATAATGTACAGCCTAGTTTTGGCCTTTAGGGTTTCTATCTCACCTTTATAAGGTTGAGCGTTGTACTTTTTCTTTAATGCAGTTAAATATTTTTCTCACATTTTTGAGAGCAATATTATTCTGCCTCTATCTTTTCTTCTCTTGTGACAGGTTATTGGCAAACAGAGTTTCTTGGGTTGTGCAGAATTGAGTGTAATCAATTCTTTCATGGTATCAGAGCTCAGATCTGTGGCCGCCTGTTCCTGATTTGAAGATCTTCTGGAGCTTCAAGGGTTTCATCTTTCAACCGTAGTTTTCTTGGTTGGACCTGGGAAAATATTGTTTTAGAGGCATCCTAGGCAAAAATATACCTCTCCAATGAATTCAGAGGATCGATCCGGTGAATTTTGATATAAAATTTGACCTATTTGGCCTCCAGAGCATCTGAGAGAAAAATTTGCCCTATTACAACCGTACGGGCTCGTTTATTGAGACAAAAATAAAAAAAATAATTTTTTTTATGGTTTTAGGGCTCGCGGGGGACGCAACGCTTGCATTTAAAAAATGCGCCACCCAGGCGCCGCCCCGCGGCCACCCGGGCTCCGCCCAGCGTAGCGGCAACAGCCCGCCAGCCACCTCCACCCGCCGGCCACCTTAACACCACCCGCCACTCACCGCAGGTCGCCGCCCAGCTCGCGAGCCGCCACAGCTTAGCTTGGCGACTACCGCAGGTGACGTCACCTGCTGACGTCACTTGCCAGATTTTATTTTCCGGTGCCGGCTTTTTTCCCGCCTATTTTTTTTGGCAATTTCAAATTTTTCTGGCATGACGTCAGCGATGGGCCCGTGACGGTCATACGGCCGTCAAATTTTTTGCAATGACTGGTTTTTTTTAGAGTACTCCTTGTTTGGACCTCCTGTCACGTTTTTGGCCATAACTTGGACATATGGTGTCCGTTTTCACAAAATAAAATATTGCCAAAAAGGTGTTTCCGAGCCCGTCGCCTTGGTGTAGGTCTCATCTATTGATTATTCCGTTTGATACTAGTTTTTGTGCCTCAAAGTCAAGGTACACAAATTTTCATTCTAAAGCATTTCTTGCTCCCTCTTTCTTTCAAGCTTTCAGAATTGCACTAGATTTGGGTTTTATCAATTGTGGGGGGTGTTCTTTCTTGATTTTCTATCATATATCTCAGAAAAACAAAACATTGTATCACACAAAACAAAACCCCTTCTGCATCTTCTGTCTAGTTCTGAAAGAAAACATAATTCAAAAATCAGTCCCAGTACAGGGCACTATGGCAGACACAGCATCTGTTGAGCTTCTCACTCCACACAATTACCATGTGTGGAAGCCACGAA
>MU224334.1:8051586-8077265 GCA_018584345.1 Thuja plicata
CTTCAGCACCCACTGACCTTCACTCCTCTGCATTGGAGTCACAGTGGTTTGTTCATTGCTCCAGGGGTTCTTTCATTCTGGGGGGCTTTGGAGCCTCGACCCTCTCTCTCGGGGGGGTTAGCAGCACACATTGTACTACTGGCTTTGAGAGAGTCTCTTGACATCATTCCTTTTGTCTTTGCTTGCTTTTATATCTCTTTTTGGAGAGGAGTTTTTCCCACTGGGTTTTCTCCTTTGTCTCTAGTTTATAGAGATTTCCTTGTACTGGGTACCTGATCAGGCCTTGTTTCCGGGACCCATTTCTTGCTTTCTTAGTCTTGCTAGGTCAGCTTTCTCCCTGCGTTCAGCTTAAGGGGGGGTGTTAGATTATTATTTCCTTTTACTCTAGTTGCTTAAGCGTCTCTTAGGTGCATTATTAATTAATTCTTAATTAATAATGTACAGCCTAGTTTTTGCCTTTAGGGTTTCTATCTCACCTTTATAAGGTTGAGCATTGTACTTTTTCTTTAATGCAGTTAAACATTTTTCTCACATTTTTGAGAGCAATATTATTCTGCCTCTATCTTTTCTTCTCTTGTGACAGGTTATTGGCAAACAGAGTTTCTTGGGTTGTGCAGAATTGAGTGTAATCAATTCTTTCATCAATATAATTGTTGGTACAATTTACTTAGGTTCCAAGGATAGAGAAACATCCAACGGATTCACCCATACACATCCACTATCAACCAAACACTAATTGTCCTCAATATCCTTGTAGCCCTATCCAGAGGGTTTTTCATGCGTAACTTTTGATCATGGAAGGATCTGTCTAAAAGAAGGTGGTTTTTAGATGCCCTTTATGGATTTTTGACATTCCCCATAAACTCAGAACTCAACTCTATTCCAGCACCACTTAACCCTTACTAAGTACACAGACCTAATTAGCTATATTAGGTTTGGTTTACTAAGAAAGTGGATTAAGGTGGGTTCACAGAATGAGTTCAGTGACTTGGATGTCTTCCACTAACCCCAAATGACCTAATTCAACCCTTCATTTGACCCCTCCAATCAGATACTTCATCTGTACATGACTGTTCATATTAAACTAACTAATTACATAGATATAATTAGCCTAGGGCTTGACCTTAGAAATCATTAACAAAACATTGAGCTCCTAATCTTTTGGAATCATAAAGTACATGACCCTAACTTGTATTTTCCAGGTGGCTGATCAAATCAACTGGATAAATCTCAAGTTAGGGCTACATCTTTGGAACAGACCAAGAGAAGGAGGGTTTTAAGACAATTTTTACAAAAATGACTATAACCTTTATGTAACACCACAACAATGGATGAAATCAAATGGAAATGTAAGGTATCTTAGACCATCACAAATTTTTGTACTTGGTTTCACTCAATAAATTTGTACCAGGTCATACACACACAAAATTGCTCAGAAAACTCTTCAAATTCCTTCAAAAAACATCAAGTTTCGTACATACTGACTTCTAACCTTCCAAGAAAGCATAAGACATCAATAGAATCCTTCCAATATTTAATTTACCCCCAAGAGTAGGTTTAACCATTGGCATTCAAGATGTAACTCCTTGAGAAATGTTTGAAAAGTTCTTCGAGCAACATTTTGCAAAATGATAACATTTTAGAAACATTTGTCAATTTTGGACCTTTTAGAAAAATGAAAACAACACAAGGCTCCAAAGACTTGGGAGAGACATAAAACAAGAAATGACCTTGGACTAAGGTCTAAAAACACAAAATATAACCTAACATCAAAATGGTAGGAGATGGTCTTAAATGGCTTCATGAGTCTTCAAGGTTTATAAAGTACCTTAAGATCCTTCACCTTACAAAATAGACCACAACGTCACACCAGGATGATCCAAGGGATCCAATCCTTTATTAAAAACAAAAGAAAGAGTCCTAACTCTTAAGTTGCAGGGGGTTCCCTTCACCACTCATTATTCTCAAAAATGTCTATGTTCGGTGGGCCTTGGTATTCCCACTCTGTTAACTCAGGGTATATGAGGTAAATGTTATCATCACCTTGGGTGGAATATACATGGACAACTGTGACGATGTTAATGTGAGATACAGACAAGGATTAATGGGATTTAGATAAGGAAGTTTTAGAGGTCTCGAATCGATTCAAAAAGTTTTATATCCAAGCTCATTTATTTGTAGGTCTATTGTATAAGGACGACTGATCAAATTGGGCAAAGACGTTATTTAGACAAAGGTAACTTGAGGTTTTAGGGGTATCTCATTGATATTCATTAGAATTAGTCTTATTATGGTACTTCTTATATGTCTCAACTTATTTGAAGGCACACATATTGTCTTTCTATAAAACTAAGTATTTGGGGCACTTCCCTCAAGTAGTTGGTACCCTAAACCTTGATACTCAGGATTAGCTTTGTGCATTACTAGTTCTACGACTCCATGATTTTTCTAAGGCCACTTGAACCATTATACCCTTATTTTTTCATGATGGCTAACTCTTTTCCATGCTAATGGATAGGAAGTATGATAGGAAGGGGTTCTTCATGTCTATATAGCCAATGGGATAAGTCTTCTTCTATGGATTCTTCATCAAGCTCCCCCCCCATTTTGTAAACATGGTTAGGGATTCATATTGAATATTTTCTTTCTCTTAAGGGGTTTATTTGGCTTTCCATAATTTCTTAGTGAGATAGGTAATTTTCCTACACAAAAGGAATCTACTTATGTGTACTCTCCACAACCCTTACCTTGCACATTGATCTTGAGTTCTTACATTGATGAGGAAATTGACTTGGATAGACTGTATGTGGAAAGGTAATTGGAGGAAAATATCATAGACACTACTTGATCAATAGGTACCAGGTTTGCAATAAATCCTTTGAGATTAGTATAGTATAGAAAGGGGTCTCTATCACCTCGAATGGTAATCTCAATCACGTTTTGAGGTAAATTATGGCATTGGTGATAGGTATAAGGTACAAAATTCATGACATGGATCTAGGGCCTTTTGAGAAGCATATTGTAACCAATTTCCAAATCCAAGACCTAGAAATTAGTATCATGAACAGTTGATCCTATTCTGACAGGTAATGTAATGATGCCTTTAGAAGGGCATTCAACATCATTGTAGGCTCTGATAATGATCTTTTTGGTAAGGTCCAAAAAACTCTTAGAGTATCCCAATGTTTGAACCAATTTCAAAGTACAAATATTTAGACTTGCTCCATTGTTTACAAGCACTCTTCTAATTTTATGGAGGTGGACATACACTATAAGGTGAAGAGGGTTATTATGGTAAGGATTATGCATAGAAAAGTCTTCTTCAGTGAAATAGATGTGATGCATGGCAACCAAGCATCCAACCATGGCCTGAAATTCCTCAACCTCAATGTTTGGGGAAACAGATGACTCTTGCAATGCTTTGTCCAATATTTATTTATTATTGGGTGATATACATAGAAATTCAAATATAGATATTTGCACAAAGGTCTTCTTGAGATGGTCTAATAGACTATGATGACCTATTGTGTGGATAGAGAACTTGGACAGTATCGACGACTTCAAGGGGGTACCTTGGACAGTGAATTTTTTTATAGGTGGTTAAAACACATTTGATATCTTTACCCTTAACCGTGATGGTGTTTATGGTGTAATCTGACTCAGACTAGATGTGATTAACAATATGTTGGTGGGAATTGTAAGTGTAGTTGGCCTTATGGTGTTTCCCTGAAGAGGATTCTTTTCCCTTATCATGATCCTATAATGGATTCTTAAAATTTGTGTGATCCTTATTAGACATACCAAAGTTATTAAGGACTTTAGTCTTGCCATACTCAATTAGGTCTTGGACTATGTTCTTAAATTTATAACAATTGGCATTTTTATGTTCCTTGGTGCCATGGTAATCACAAAAATAATTATCATTCCATCACACAATCTTGAACATACCTAGTTCATAATGTCTTATTTATGGTAGGATAATGGTACTTGTTTGGAAAAAAATTCTTAGGACAACTTATAGGGGTTCTACAAGAGATGTATAGTCTAATCTTGGGTTAAGTCATCCTAAAGAAAGTTTTTGGTCATTAGTTACATTGGATGATTGACTCCCAGTCGGTAGTGTGTTAGTCTTGGTGTTGGGAGCATTTGTGTTGGGTGTCTGTTGGAGACCTAAGATAGACTGTTCTCTATTGAAAATTTTGGTATTGACTACACTGTCATGTGTTGCATTCGTGTTTCTGGACCAATATATTAATTTATCATATGACGAATTGGTATTGGTCTCTTTGTTGTTCTTAATTATTCCTTTTAGGGTAAGGGATACATTTTATTTCAGACTATGCTCAAAAGGTTCCTCAAAGATGTCAATGTGTTGTGAATGGAGAACACATATCATGTCCAGTTGGAAATTTTATATAAACATCAGGATCTTATCTTTTTCTAGTATGTGAAATGAGGATTTTGAAGCCATATTCCTCTAACGCTATAAGAAGGAAGAGAAAATTTAATGATTTTTCTATTTCTTATTGCAAATATCCATGATTGTGATCTCACTAATAATTTTATGAGAGTAATGGGAAATGAACTTCTCAGCTAGTTCGTTCCAAGACCTCAGGCCTGGAGGTAGTCATGAGAACCATTCCATAGCAGGCTTAGCAAAACTACATGGGAAGAGTCTCATCAGATAAGTATCATTATGGGAAACCTCTATGCATGCCATGAAGAATCCTCTGGTATGGTCTCTTGGGTCTCCCTTTTCCTTATATTTTTTAAATTAAGGCATCTCAAAATTAGGCAAAAAATGTGACATGTGTAATGAGTTGTTCTTCCAATGATATTGGTCATCTGTTGTTGTAGATTTTGCACCTATTAAGCAAGTATCTCAGTGGGTGTTAGTGGGAAATGTGCACTAATTCCTAGATTTGGATCCATAAAAGGATTACCACTGTGATAGGACTTCTAATTGTATGTATATGTCATTTGTTTTATGGGATTTTGGTTTGATGTGGACACACATGATGACGTTGCAACTTGAGGTGGCGTAAAATAGTTAAATGTTGGGTTTGCTAATGAAAAGGGTTTTTTGTAGTATTATGCCCAATTGTATTAGTCAATACCTTAGTTTTCTAACTACATAATTGTTGATTGGGGGGATCACCTTGAAGTATGATACATGACCCTTGATTGGGAGGTTCCCCCTATGAGGTGGCAATGTCTACTTTAGTTTATGCCAACACCTTGGGGGATTGTGTTGTTTGAGTGCTTGTAGGTCCCAAGGGGTAAGAGGTTCTCATCTAAATTTTTTATAGTATGGTATTCATGGCACTTGGTGTTATAGTTTTAGGATTGACTATTGGATTGGATTGCAACACAATTGAGGACACATTGGCATTCATGTTGGCACTTGTTTCCATTGGATTACTAGAAAATAGGGGGTTGTTTTAATGGGTTCAAAATGATGTTTTAGAGTTCATGACATGTGTTTCATAATGAGATATACTACTAGTGGGCATACTCAAATATATTTGAGAAGAGGTAGTTGCACAAGTAGCCTGGTGTAGAAACACCAAGCCTTGGTTTGCTTACAAGAGCTCAAGTGTTAATTGGTAGGTGATTTTTGAGTCTTATGAATTTAATAAGGTCTAGTAGACCATTTTTATGTACTTTTTGAGTCTTTTGTGTAAATCGGTCAAATATGCAAAATGTCAAAAAGTTGCAAAAAAAATGCATACTTGCAAAATTGCAAAAAGTGCAACAAATGGAACATGAAGGGTCTTCGGTAGTTCAGAGGGTAATTATGGAAGTTTTTTAATTGGAAGGGATTGTTTGGTATTTAAATAAGCTATTTCACATGTTCAATAGGGGGAATGATGTAAGATTTGAAGAATTAAATAAAGAAATTTGTTGTTTCTCATGTTTTTGTACAATTTTCAAAATTTTCTTGCATTTGTACAAGCTGTACAAGGGCTCTAATGGTCTGAAATGTCTATGGAGAGTTATTATATTGTTTCTAATTTCATTTTAATCCAATTTGAAATATTTTCATTGAGTTTAGAGGGTTTTATTGACATTTAATTAAATCGCCCGTGCAAAGCCACTAAAGGAGGGTTTGAAAGTCTAAAGTGTAGTTTTGACCATTCCGCCCATTGTATTCCAATGTAACATAGTGGAATTGTATAATATGATGTAAATTATGTGTGTGATTTTGAGAAGAAAATGTGGTTTTTTGAGATTCTTTTAAGGTGATGCCCTAGTTGAATATCATGTGTTTTCTAAGTTTTCACAGAAAAGTTGTTGTTCTCAGATCTTGAAAGCCTTGTGTGGGTCATAATGGAATGAAAACAATTCTATTGTGTATCCATATGAGTCTAATTTCATTTTATTCAAGACTCATTGATTTTTATGGAGAAATGAACAAGTTATGACCATTTTCATGACAACATCCTATTCAAGAAATGAAGAAGTCAGGAAAAAATGGTGGTAAAGATACATACAAGCTATTAAGATCCTATAAATTTTTGAGTAGGAAGATCTTGATGTCACCAAAAAACTTTATTCCTTACGAAAAAAATGGTTTTGATGTTTAAGTGGTCAAATAATTCAGTTCCCAAAAATTGTCCTATTATTCCCTGTGTGAGATCTTGTCACTGTTGTGACAGGAAGATAGTAGAGACTCTATCTCTACATATAGCCACAATTGAGTGTATTTGGGTCTACATTAGTTTTTCTACAATAGTACAAATGTCAAATCCTATGGGTAGTTTCTCTCTATTTTGTGCAAGAAGGTAAAAATATTTATTGGGATCAACAAACAACAATGCATCCATAACAACCATGATTATAGGGTCTTTTAGTGCATTTTTAATTTTATTTGGGGTACATTATTCCCTAATGTTTTGAGTTAAAAATATATTTCTAGGCGGAGGTAAAGGGGGTAATGGTTGTCTTCCCCTTTGGGAACGTCGTACGGTTCCTGGTGTGCTAAAATCCATGTTGCTACTTGGGTTAAAGGTAGGGTCATCATTGCGCACAATAATTTTACTAATGTGCATATTAATTAATTAAATAGTCTTTTTTATTTAATTAATTTGTGTCAATCTTTCTAAATTCAAATATCAAATTCAACATTTTCCTCCAATCCCAATAATTAAAAGATTATTGTTTAACTTTTAATTAATATTCTGTCAAGTTTCTTTAATTATTCTTCTACAAATTAATTAATAGTTTTTATTATTTAATTATTCTCTTTCTCTCACTTTTGATTAAATAATCTATTATTTAATTAAAAAAATTCTTCCATGTTATGAATCCCACCACAAAAGATCCAATCTACTACACAAAATAAACATCTACTCAAGAGAGATAAATAAAATTGAATGCATTGAAAGAAAAATAATTAAACACCTCTTTTAAGTGTCACCAACTAAAAGTTCTTTTCATTCATTTTAGTCTGACTAATCAATCAATTTAGTTTTCTCAATCATGCAATCAATTCATACCACTCCCAATTAAACCAGAATATGTAGGCTGTAAAATGTTAATCTATAAATCCTACAACAAGAATAATGAATCCAACCACAAAAGATCCAACCTGTTACACAATTTAAATACCTACTCAAGAGAGATAAATAAAATCGAATGCATTGAAAGACAAATAATTAAACACCTCTTTTAACTGTCACCAACTAAAAGTTCTTTTCATTCATTTTAGTCTGACTAATCAATCAATTTAGTTTTCTCAATCATGCAATCAATTCATACCACTCCCAATTAAACCAGAATATGTAGGTTGTAAAATATTAATCTATAAATCCTACAACAAGAATAATGAATCCAACAACAAAAGATCCAACCTGTTACACAATTTAAATACCTACTCAAGAGAGATAAATAAAACCAAATGCATTGTACTATAAAAAATTCAAATCAAATGCAAACATGAAAATAAATCTCTCCTTTGGCTTTCTCATTTTGACGTAATGTTGGCTCTCATATTTTCTCAAAACATGACAACACAAGAATTCAAGAATTGTGGTTGTAAAATAATAAAGAATTATCTTCATTTTATAAATTTTTGGACTTCAATGAATGATACAAATTAAATGGTGTTGACTGATAATGAAGGGTTAGGATTAATTGTGACTGGACTAATTGGACAGATGACTAAGACTAATTGACAGTTGATTGGTTGAATGACAAAGCTGATTGATTATTTTTCTTGGTTGATTGGGACTAGACTAAATTGATTGATTAACGAACTGATTTCAAGATTGAGAAAACTAAATTGACTAATTAGTCAGACTGAATTTAATGAAAAGAAGAACTATTAGTCAGTGAAAGTTAAAAGACATGGAACTGGAGAAGTAATTAACATTAAATAATTTGAAAAAAATATTTAATTATGCATGCGAGGGAATACATAGTTTAATTATTTTTAGAAGAATAAGTTCACAATGGGGAAATGGAAAATTAAATAATTTATTCAATTTTAGAAGACATAGTTGAGTAATTGGAATTATCACTTAATTATGGTGATAATAACGAGGAAGAAGATTTTTAATTAAAAAATAAAATTATTTAATCATGTACAATGTAAAATGGGGATCACCTAATAGGAGCTAAGTTCTCCCCAATTTCATACGATATATAAGAATACAAAGCCTCCTCAAGTCAAATTAGATCAACACCACAAGAAGAGATAAACTGATGCTAATACCATATTCGGGTCTTAGGGGCTTCTATTCTTTTTGCTGCTTAGAATTGAGAAAGAGGATGAATGTAAGAGAGATACAAATAACTAAACTACCTAAATATAGAAATGAAAGATGCTAAAGAGGAAATAAAAATGAAACGTGTGCACCTGGAAGTGAAACAGGGATGATAGATTTGATTTTTGGATTTTCATATTCCACAAGAATTTGTAATAGCATATCTGAGATCCCATAACTGTAACCTCTTTTTCTAGAAATTTTCATTGATTCTATGAGGGTGCAAAATGTTTGGAATGTTCTTTACTTAGGTGTAGAATGAAATATTATATACCTGATGATTCTATCCTAGATTTGGTAGAGACCTATGTTGGGACCTATGAAGACTAAATCAAAAATTACAGCTTCCTTACTTGTAGCTACACAAAAAAAGAGGAATAAGGTTCGCTAAAGGGGTTTTTTGTTGGAGTGCAGCAATTATTGAGAGGGGGGTAAATCATTAATCATACACAAAAAAAATAAAAAATAACTTCCTTTAACAACTTCAATAAACTTGAGCAATGTTAAATAAAATAATGTAGATAACAATAAGCATACATCATACACAAAAGATTGACACAGGTATTGGCTTGAGTGGAAACCCTCCTGGGGAATAAAACCACTCGAACTTAGCCTCACTAGATTTATCTTTTAAATCAATTTGTACATCTCAATCATGTTGTCTCACTGACAATTTTAATGCCTCACTGGACTTGTTCCTCACTGGTCTTTTTTCCCTCACTATCTTTATGCCTCACTGGCCCTATTTCAATCTGCCTTATAGGTTTCCCAAATATTTCTTTACAATTTACAACATATAGAGATCAGAAAACCTGATTTCCATTTATCCCCTACAACTATATACTATACATCATTGAGCATAATACACGTTGTTGATATTAACAGTACATAATATGTAATGATCGATTCTAAATTCAATCAAAAAATATCTGTCAAAAATTGATTGTGCACAACTAATATCAAAGCATGATCAGTACAAAATCCTCAATATCTTCTTTGTATGTACTCTGAATCATACTGGCCTACAAAATAAGTAATATTCACAATACAAACTAACTTCAAACTGAATGTGAGAAACTGAATAAAACTGTTCACAAAACTGATTAGCAACATATATCCTTCAATCTGACTATCAACAACATATGTCCTTCAAGATAATAATTCACTGTCACTATAAGCATGGTTAATTCAAAATATCAATTTTATATGTAATAAAAAAATCACAACTGTTATCAAACCCAAATTTTATGTCAAATAACCTTGACTAAAACTCTATCTTCATGCATCAATATTAATTCAATATAATGCAGTCTATCAATGATCATCAAATGTATCAAAGACTTTATCGACCCATATGAAGTAACTGTAACATGGATACCACATAAGATTCAATGTTATTGACTATAAAGTATTATAATATTCTCAAACTAGTTCATTTATGTATGCTCTTGAAAACACATGCATGGACTTCAAACATGTGATAAATAGAGCCCTTAAAAATGATGTAAAATATACTCAATATAATTGTGCATTAAAGACACATAATGAAATATACATGATGCCATCATGAAACTCGTAAATGTATCATAGTGACTTTACTGTCCATGCGATAGTTGAATTAATAGATTTATTGTGGATGACAATTATTCAATAGTGTATTGTCATTGATGTTTACACAAGTATAGTGATGTTTACACAAGTATAGTGATGTTTACACAAATGTCTAATCCTATCCAAGAACAGTCAATTCAAGCCAAGCACTCTTAGGAATTGAAGAGGACCAAAGTGTTTTTCAGTTCTAACCGAGTTCACTCATGCATTACATTGTTGGTCAAGCGTTGAAGGATTTCAACGTTTAATGATTTAAACAATTAGTGTCAATCGACTAACAGTAGTTTATATTTTATGGATAATTGGCTATATGCAGCCGACAAACATGAGTTTTATTATTTATTTGGAAAGATATTAAGGTCAACTTGACAAGGCTAATCATATAAATATAAGGTCAAGTTTGGATTGAAAAGTGTGTGGAAGTGTGTATAAGTGATATGAAGAGTGAAGGCGAAATCAAATGGGACTCTGATTGAGGATAGAACACAGAGGACTGCAACAGAATATCCGATCAATGAGGATCAAGTATTTAGTCTAGAATAGAGATCTGAATAATGAAAGACATTTTCTTATCAAAATAGGTCAATCCATTGTTACTTTCTAACAATTGTAGCAGTGATCAAAATCTCTTAATAGAGTAGACTTAATAGTCTTTTGTAAATCCTCTCACAAGGTGACATTTCTCCATTGAAATGTTTAAAGAGCTCTCACAAGGCCACTCCTTACAGGGTGATTAAATCCTCTAACAAGGTCACACCTAATAGTGTGTTATTGTAACCTTTAACAGGGTTGGCTCCTAACATGGCTCACATTAGAAGAGTGAAAACAATGACTAGTTGCAATTGGTGGTTTTTCCCATATTGGGTTTCCACGTTAAATCTTGGTGTTATCTATGTACATTACATTTTATTTATGGTTTATGTTTCTACAATTAATTACTAAAGATAATCACAGTTAATATCTTAAGATTTTCTATGTTAACCGAGTGACAGTAGAATATCTATGTTAACCGAGCAACAATGACTAAATTGTTTTAGGCATCTAAGGGACTTGGATTTGTTTTGTGGTAATTGATTCACCCCTCCCCTCTCAGTTACGCAACTCATTTACAACAATTGGTATCAGAGCATTTCGTGCTTTCATGGAAGGTTTCAAGGCCTAATCTAAAGATCAAAAATGTCTTACAGAAGGGAGATCCCAAAGCTTAACAAAGACAATTTTTTAGCATGGAAAGATTTGATGAGACTACATATATCTACCATTGGAGATACTGGTTTGCAATTCTTGGACCACAAGTATGTGGAACCACTAAGACCTGTGACTCTGGATCAGATGGTATACATGAAGCATCACAACATAATGATGATTGATATAGCCTCTGCACTCAGCTATTCTAAATTTGATGGAGTCAAGGAATGCCCTACTACCTTTGATATGTGGAAAAAACTACATGATATTCATGGAGGAGATGTCAATGTAAATAGAGCCAAAGAAGAAAGTCTCTGAGGTCAATTTGATCTGATGAAAATGAAAGAAGGAGATGGCATTACAAAATATAGTGAAAGAATCAAGAAAAGTGTCAGTGCCATCAGAGTTGTTGGTGGAGTAATTGAAGACAAAACAATGGTTAGCAAGGTATTGAGAACTTTACTTCCTATCTATGTAATTATAGTTTTAGCTAATCAAGAAATGAGATGTAGTAATGGTATAACTCTAGATGGATTAATTGGAAGATTGCCAACTTTTGAGTTGGATAACTTTGAAAATTAATCTCCTAATCTTGGCAATCTTGAGTCTGCATTCAAAGCTAAATTAAACCTTGGAAATATGAAAGGAAAACAAATTGACAGTGACAGTGATGATGAATCTGATGATGAAGATATGGAAATCATTGAAGCATTACTTGCTATGAGAGCTAGAAAAGGAAAAGGACACTACAAAGGAAGAATACCATTAATTTTCTTTTCATGTGATGAGGTTGGTCACATTGCTGCTAAGTGCCCAAACAAGGAAGACAAATGTGAGAAGAATTTGAACAAGTTTAAAGGCAAGAAAGATTACAAAAGCTACAAAACCTACAAAGACAAAGGTAAGAAATATTGTTATATTGCTAAAGATTCTGATAGTGATAAAGATGAAGATGAAATGGTTTACATTGCTATTAAGGATGAATCAGATAGTGAAGATAATAAAAATACAACACTATATTCTCATATTAGCAAGAATGACACTTGGATAATTGATAGTAGTTGTTCTCACCACATGACTGGTGATAAAACCAAATTTGAACATCTTGAGCACTATGATGGTGGGAGTGTCAGTTTTGGGAATGATGAACCCTGCTATGTGAAAGGTAAAGGTTGTATTTCTTTAACAGAAGGAATCAAATGTGACAATGATTATTGGGTTGAAGAACTAAGGCGCAATCTACTAAGTGTGGCACAACTGAACACCATTGGTTTCAAGGTAGAATTCATGAATGGTAAGACCAAGCTCCTGGATGGTAAGGGAAACCTAGTTGGAACTGGCAGAAAAACTAAAGGTAATCTATTTTATCTTGATCTCAATGAAAGTTCATGTTTTATTGCACAAGTAGAAGAAAGATGGTTATGACATAAAAGGTTATTTCACGTGAACTTTGATAACCTGGTTAATATAAGAAATAACAAAAGAGTAAGAGGAATTCCTATTGTAAAGAAACTTGAACTAGCAATATGCAAACAATGTCAAATTGGGAAGATGGGAAAAACTAGCATCAAGAGAAAGAAATACAATACAGAAGAAGTTTTGGAATTGGTATTGTTGGAGCTCTAAATTTTTGGCAAAATTTAGAGTCCTATATAGTGATAAAACTCTAAAAATAGCATCCTAAACTCCATGCCCAATAATTGATGACATGATGGAGTGCATGAAATGGGATACAAAAATATATTGCTTTCTAATTAAAAGTTGAGGGATTGAGGAATGAATCTCTATGACAAAAATAATAAAAATTTTGTAAGCGAAGGTTTCAAAGATGCTGGAATTTCAACCTGCTACAAAGATGATGCCGACAGAGGTTGAAGATGGTCGAATTTTAAAAATATAAAAATGACCTAGTTCGGGAAATTAAATTTCCTATCTCCACAAGAAATATTATCTTTTCACGAGGTTTTTTCAGATTTTTGGCCAAGGCCAAATCCAAAAGTTAGGTAGTTATTTTAGTTAGTTTATTATTTTTTCAAAATAAATTTGTAATAAGAGTTATGTCTTTTCACCCTAAAGAGGTGTGAAAGCCACTCAAACACATATATATATACATAATGTAAAGAGACAAGACAATATATATATTTTTAATAGGATAGAATTTGATCACAACTACAACATGGACTCTGATGTACTATTTTTTCAACATTAATAAAGATAAGTGCTCTTATTTTTACTTGTGGTTATAAGTTATATATTTTCAATTAGTCTTTTGGATATTCTATTTTATAGAGTATTTCATTATGTTAAATTCCCTGAGTATCATAATTCAAAATTAATATATATAGTTTAAATATCAATTGAAAGATCTACGTATCTTCTCTTGTTTTTATCAGTCTCTTAATTTGAGTTAAATTTGATAAGATTAGCTATATAGATTGATTTTAATTATAAGTCAAGTGGAAGCCTGTGAAGTGATAGTCTCACTTTATTAAAAGCAAGTTTTTAAAACTGTCTCCGATTGTACGTAGGATTCAAAATTTTCTAACTCTATAGCCCAAGTATTTAGAAGGCACTGATCTAATCATTATTTGGAAATTGTCATTTGGATCATACTTTGTAGTTTGTAGATTATTTAATTTTTATTTCAAAAGCATTACTTTTCAGTCCTTAGTATAATCTATTTTAGTCAAGCTTTATAAAGTAGATATTATAAGGAGATTTGTTGCTTTCCTCCAAGGATCATTCACCACCTTTGGAGGAACTTTGTTTTGTGTATGCAATGGTGCGACATAGAAAATTTGATAGTTCAAAGTGAAATCAGGCCTACCAGCCTTGGCTTGATTAAGCCAAAATTGCAGAGGTATCAAGTGGTGCATCACCATTATACCTGTTAGTTGGCCAAAAGTGATCCATTGTTTTTGGGCACCAACAGGTATATACTGATTTATGCGGACCAATTGGAACAACAAGCTACACAAGTGAGAAGTAATTTATTCTATTTGTTGATGATCATTCCAGAATGATGATTTTTATGTTTCTCAAAGAAAAATCAGAATATTTTTAGAAGTTTAAATGGTACCTAGCCAGAGTTCAAAAAGAAACAGGAAAGAAACTTAAATGTTTAAGATCTGACAGAGGAGGAGAATTCATTTATAATGAATTCAATGAATTCTACAATGAGAGAGGAATCAAAAGACAAGTCTCTACTCTAGGTACTCCACAACAGAATGATATAGCAGAAAGAAGGAATAGATCCATTATGGATTGTGCAAGAACCTTGGTGATTGAAAAGTATGTTGCTACCAAATACTGGAAGGAAGCCATCAGCACTGTAATTCACACTTTGAACTGAGTTTAACTGAAGAAAGGTATTGAGAAGACACCTTTTGAATTATGGTATGGCTATAAACCTAATGTTTGTTATTTAAAAGTATTTGGAAGTAAATGTTACATCTTGAAGAAAGCAAGAAATGGAAAATTTGATGTGAAAGGCGATGAAGGTATATTCCTAGGCTACTCCTATAAAAGAAAAGCATATAAATTTTTGAATATTTCTACTCATAAAGTCATAGAAAGTGTGCATGTAAGGATTGATGATTTTGCAGAAAGAGGTGAAGAATAGAGCAGTAAAGAGCCTCAGGATTACAAAAACTTTGTATATTATGAAATTGATACTATACCTAAGACACAAGCAATGGTGATTGGACAACATCCCTGTCAACCATTGAATTCATCTACACAAACTCAAACAGTTCAGCTTGAGTTGCAACCTGTGTAACCCGAGCTGCAGGTAGAGGAAACTGAGTCACAGACTGAAGAGACTGAGTAATAAACAGAGGGAATTGAGTCACAGACAAAGGCACCTAAGTCTCAGACAGAGGTACCTAATTCTCAGATAGTGTAACCTAAGTATCAGACATAAGAACATAAATTTTGAGCATGGTGAACCCAGTGGAACAAGCCCATAATCAAGAAGGAAGGATCATGTACTTGCAAAATATGTTAGAAGGAATCATGCACTAGAACAAATAATTGGAGATCAGACAGAAGATGTAATGACAAGGAAAAAAATTAAAGGTACATGTTTTCTTAGTGAAATTGAACCTATAACTATTAAAGATGCATTGAATGATGAAACTTGGATTGAAGCAATGAATGAAGAGATTGAGCAGATAGAAAAGAACAAAACCTGGACTCCTGTACGTAGGCCAAAAGATAAGAATGTGATTGGTACTAAGTGGGTTTTCATAAAAAAAATAAATGAAAAAGGAGAAGTTTCCAGAAACAAGGCAAGATTAGTATGTCAAGGATATGCTCAAGAATAGGGTATTGACTATGGAGAAAATTTTTCTCTTGTTGCAAGACTTGAAAGAGTCAGAACTCTTCTGGAATATGTTGCACACAAAGGATACAAGGTATATCAAATGGATGTAAAATCTGCATTCCCAAATGGAATTCTTGAAGAGGAAGTCTATATTGAGAAACCTGAAGGTTTTGTAGATCCTAACAAAATGAATATGGTTTGAAAATTACACAAAGCATTGTATGGACTGAAGCATGCTCCTAGAGTCTGGTATAAAAGAATGCATGGTAACTTGATAAGCATTGGATTTTAGAGAACTAATGACAATAGTAGCTTGTATATCAAAGAAGGACCTCAGAACAAGATACTATTAGGAGAAATATTTGTTGATGAAATATGTTTACTAGATATGATGACTTATGCAAAGCATTCTTAGAAGCTATGAGTAAGGGATTTGAGATTTCTATGTTTGGTGAAATCATATTCTTTGTTGGTTTACAAGTTCATCCGATGAAGGATGGTGTCTACATTACCCAGTCTAAATACATCAAAGAGATACTAAAGAAATTTGGGATGGAAGACTCCAGACTAGTTGGAACACCTATGCCTACTGGACATAAGTTATCTAAGGATGATAATTCAAAGGAAGTAAACTAGACTACATACAGATCCATGATTGGTAAACTTCAATATGTTGTTCACACCAGACCTGATATTTCATTAGAAATTGGTATTGTTGCAAGGTTTTCAGCTAATCCTAGAGAGAATCATTTGATGGATATCAAAAGGATTCTGAGATATCTTAAGGGTACTGAATATTATGGATTATGGTATAAGAAAGGAGGAAACTTTGATTTGAAGACTTTTACCGATGCTGATTGGCCTGGAAGTGTTGATGATAGAAAGAGCACAAGTGGAGGAGCATTATTTCTTGGCAATAGGTTAGTCTCCTAGACAAGCAATAAATAAAACTACATTTCTAAATCTACAACAGAAGAAGAGTATGTTGTTGTAGTAGTAAATTGTTCAAACATCATATGGTTCAAACAACTATTGTCAGGTATGAAGGTGGAAATCACATAACCAATTATTATCTACTGTGACAACACCAGTACTATTAACATTTCAAAGAACCCTGTGATGCATACTAAGACTACACATATTGCAATAAAGTATCATTTCTTGAGAGAATTGGTTCATGACAAGGAAGTAAGATTGGAATACATGAATATTAAAGAAAAAATTGCAGAAATATTCACAAAACCATTACCTAAGGATTTATTGTTGTATCTTAGAGGAAAGCCAAGCGTAATTCTCCTAACTGAGGCTCACTAAAACATAGTTTAGTGATGCATCAACTGAGCTACAAAACAAACTTAACATGTTGATGTAGATATTTAGAGCTTATTGCATACGAATCAGTACAAACATGTATATTACAACTTCATTGGATATGTCATTTGGTGTCTTTGGCATTGGTTTTAAAATAGGGGGAGATTACTATATGTCATAATGATTAGTGAAAGATGGAGAGATTACTATATGTCATAAAGATTACTAATGAAGATATTGATGACAGAAGGAGAAATTTATCAGAAACAGAGATTAATGTAAGAGTGATTTTTTTGGATGAGAATCAGAATGAAGCTAAAGACATTAAAAAAAATTGAAGAGAATCAGAATGAAGCTAAGGACATTAATAAAAATTTCATTCCTATGTATGTTTCTCTATAATTATTTTTATTATGACATGTTGTGTTGCCATTAATGCTAAAGAGGGAGATTGTTGATGACAATTATTCAATTGTGTATTGTCATTGATGTTAACACAAGTATAGTGATGTTTAAAAAAATGTCTAATCCTATCTAATCATAGTTAGTTCATACCAATCACTCTTAGGAATTGAAGAGGACAAAAGTTTTTTTCAATTCTAACCGAGTTCGCTCAGGCATTACAGTGTTGGTCGGGCATTGAAGGATTTCAGTGTTGACCGAGTTAAATAGTTAGTGTCAGCCGACTAAAAATAGTTTATATTTTATGGATATTTGGATATATGCAGCCGATAGACATGATTTTTATTATTTATTTGGAAATATATTAAGGTCGAATTGACAAGGCTAATCATATTGTAAAGGAGGAAAATTTTGATTGTTGTTGATTAGGGGTGTTGTATTTCCTTAACCTTTACATTTGATTTGTTTTATTTTTATGTATGTTATGTGTCGGATTATTATGATTGAGAATATAGGGGGAAGGAAGATAAGATGTTCCTCTTTTATCCCCAAATGCACAAATGAAAGATCCAAATTGATTAACCCTAAAGAAGGATCAATGCACAAATGAACCAACCATTTGGAAAAGAGAGTAAGGAAGAAGATCTTAAATTCCATTTTATGATTAAGGAGATATGATATATAATAGTAATTGAAAAGAGTGAGAGGAAGTACCAACCTTAAAGAATTGTAGATCTGAATAATGTTGTTTTTAGAGGTTTGTACTCTATTTCTGAAAAATCTGAAGTATGATCCGAAACCGGAACGCAGAGACAAACAAAAGCCATAAATATTTTTCTGATTTGACACAATCTTAAGAAAAAGGTCAACATAAACCCACTAATCTCACCCCTGACCCAATAATATCGACCCTGACCTGCACAAGTTTGACATAAAATATGTTCGCGAATCCTGATAGTTCACTGAAAAGGGTATCCAGATCTGAGTTCAAATATTCAATCCTAAACCTGTACTTGTAAGAAAAGGATATTTGTTTTTTTGGGGGGGAGGGTTTTTCCTTAGTCAAACCCCAATTTATTAATTAACCTTGAAATCAATAAATTATAGAATGCTAGCAAGTAGTAGAATTGAATCTAAGAATGAAACTATGATATTGAATAGATATGCAATTGTAATTCAAGTGTAGCAAGTATGTAAATATGAAATCTTGGACTCAATAGAAACCATAAACCTCCATGATTGTATGCTTGGAATCCACCTTGAAGATAATGAATGAGTTTTTAGGATGCATAAAGGATCTTGAAGGAAGATCACACCACCATGATGGCTAGATCGAGGGTTTGAATGATGAATCTTGAATGTTTGAACCTAATCCCTTCAAAGGCTTGAAAGATTGAATCCTTGATCTTCAATGGAGAAATTGAATTCTTGAGAGGAGTACTTTAACACATTGAAATCTTGAGAACATATAGAACAATAGATTCTTGAACCTTTTTCTTCTTGACAAAATCTTGGTTAGAGCTTTTTGCACTTAGAAGACTTAGAGAAAATGAGAGAGAAAGGATTTCTTTTATATGAAATTAGGGAACAATATTCTAAGGAGGAAGAAATAGGAGAATTAAATTCCAATTAGACCCATTCCCATAGAATAGGGCCTATATTAAATACATTTTAGGATTTGTCACTTTGAAACCCAAAACAGCCGACCTGGAAGCGGGAAAAATGAATTTTTGATGACCTCCGGAAGCCGACAAGCTTCCAGATCTGGAAGGGGGACCTAGGTCAAGGTCAAGGTTGACCCTAACCTAGGTCAAGGTCAATTTTTACCATGAACTAGGTCAAGGTTGAGGTCGACCTTGACCCAGGGGGTCAGAACCCCTGGAAAAAGTGCCAGGTGGGATAGAAGGTGCCCGGAGAGGCCCAATTAGGGTCCTAAACATGCACAAAAGTAGGAGATGATGTAGAAAGGAGGGGATAGAATGATGGTGGTCAAAAAAATAACCTAAGGATGGCTAAACATTCTTATCATGGTAGTGCTTCCATTTTAAGACAATACATTAAGCCCCCACTTTAGCGAAAGTATGGAAATCGAACATGCTTTCGGTAAAGTTAGAAGAAAGACTCTGGTGGATCGCAACGAGGTAGAACATCACTAATTCAAGGACATAAGCCCTTAGACCAAGGATTATAACTCAACATATATGCATAAATATATGGAAGTAAAGAGAAATCAATCATAGGAAACATACATGATTACGTAAGCATGAAAAGAGCAACACTATAGATAACATAGCTTCATGATCTAATCCTACTAGCATGAAAGCGAAAGAGAGAGAAGGGAAAGTGATTACCTCACTTATTAAGATTCCCACCTTACTATGAATTACCAAGGAGGGAGATCCCAACAGGTTCACCCATAAACTGTGCTTGTAATTGTAATGCGTCTTCTGACGACTTTTGAAAATATCCAAAGATCCACATTCTTGTATCACTATGAATATAAAATGCATGTCTTTTCAGGATTTAGAAACTTATGTGCGTTACCTTCCAAGGATTTAGCATATCGAAAATTTAAAAAGGGTTCATATCTCTTCAGGATTTAGCAACTTATGTGCGTTACCTTCCGAGGATTTAGAAAAAATAAAAGTAAAAATGTGTGTCCCTTCAGGATTTAGCAACTTATGTGTGTTACATTCCGAGGATTTTGCATATTGAAAAATGTAAATTAATGTAAACTATAGTACAAGGGAGACCCTATATATTCCCCCCTCCTTATCATGACTACCCACTAGGAAGGATAAGGAAGAGAAAAGAGGATACCTACTTCACAAGGTAAGGAGATATCCAACTTAACAATAATGTATACTATATCCTTAGTGAAGAGTCTTGACCTTTACATCCAAGAACATAGATAATTGTGAAATGGATATGTCACTTATGGAAAAAGGATCCTCAAAAAGGAAGAGATCTTATCAACAAGACCTTCACCATAGAGGAGTGCCTATGATAAAATGTCATCTTCTAAATAAAAGAGGGACCAAAGATTCAATCATCAAGCCCCATGTAATCAAGAGGAAGAGGAATCTTAGGATGAAGGCATCAAACTCTAACCCAAAGCAAGAGAAAGAGTTTATAAAGAACATAATTTGAAAAATAAAGAAGAGGTGATGACCTAGGACAATCACCTCTTCTATAAGAGGGTATCCATAGTAAAAAACATACATCTTTATAAGGAAATAATGTTATATGATAAACAAATGCCACTATGCTAAGGAAAGTAAATCCTTAGATAGAGGAAGGAGGAAAATACCTTGCCCCCCAGGTGTGTAGACAAGGGATATATTATATCAAGAGATTTTATAGCAAAGAGATATCTTTACAAAAAAAATGTCATAGAAAAGATGTCAAGAATGATTTTATAGGGATAGAATCTAGAAAGAATAACCAATTAAAATCAAAACAAAATACATTCTAAGAGTAAAATGGATCCTAGAAGACTAGAATAAAATACCTCTTGCCCCCCAGTGAATATAAAAGAGGATAAATGCATTCTAACTTGTAGAAGAATGAGGGGAATTCCCTATATCAAAATTATGAAGAAATTGTAATACTGCACGGGAATGAGATATAATTCCCAAAGCAACTCTTTCTCTAACATATAGCTTGAAATGCACACAATCAGAAAGTAAATGTTTATTACTATAATGAAATGGACATTTTTATTTAGAGAGAGCATTTCTCGAAATAGGTTTGAAGATTTCTTTCTTGGAATTCATTAATTGGACATACACTTTCTTAGCCACATCTTGAGGAGTATCATGATGATCTAAAGAAGGTGTTGGAAGAAGAACATGAAGAGGAGGATGGAGGTTAAGATCCACTACCTTGATTGGAGGAGGTAGGAAACCTATACCATGCATATCTTGTTTAGGAGATAAATGAATTGCATTTTTAATACCTTGTTCATTGATACCAAGCCCTAAACATTTATAGCCTTGTTTATCTACCATAGTATATCTGGTAGTGTACCTATCTTGCAAAGCTTTGATGGGAGGAGATTTATTATGGTTCTCATGAGAAAATTTTGTGTATGGTGGAATGATAGGATTAGAAGAGGTTTCCTTGTTTTTCCCTTTATCATCATCATGAATTGGATACGGAGGTGAAGGTAAATGAAATAATTCTCGAACATCATTATCATGGATCCTAGCTTGATCCCCATCATAAGTGTGGGAAGAACTAGGGATTGAAGGTGGAGAAATAGAAATATGAATATTGGAATTGTATTAGGATTGATAGGATTAGGGTTAGGGAGATTAGGATCTAGATTAGGCATGACATGAGTAGGAAGATTAGGAGGTGAGGTATCATCTACCCAATTCTTCACATAATCCAAAAGAGTAATAAGTCCACTACACAAATTCTTAATGAAAGTTTTGAAAGTAGGAAGACTAGTATTAGTTAATCTCAAAATATCATAAGCAAGTGAAATATGAAGATTAAAAAACATGATTAAATGGATGATACTCTCATAGACATCATAGGTACTATAAAGAGATGCTAAAATAAGCATAATAAGAAAAAAAGCCATACACCAAAAGATCTTCATAATGAATGAGATGCAAGAAGTGTTAATATATTTTTATGAATATATATATTTTTTATATTTAAAAATGCAAGAACATAAAAGAAAATTAATTTAATATGTATGCAAGAGCTAATGTGAGAGGCAAAGCATCTAACACCAACAAGAAAGAGTTGTCTATCGCGGGTTCACCAAAATGTAAAGGAAGAAAATGATGTTAATAGAATAAGAGTGTTTTAATACTCAAATAACTTATCACCTTACATTTAATGTTTAGAGTGGAGGGATAAATAAGAAATTCCCATTTTATCTCAAATGCACAAAGGAAGGATCCAAATTTATCAACCCAAAAAGGATCAATGCATAAATGAATCAATCTATTGGAAATAAGAATAAAGAAGGAGATCCTAGGTTTCCCTCTTAAAATGTGTGTGAATGAATGTAAATACGGGATAGATTTAGAATGATTAAGGATTTGAATTGAAATGGATGGGAGAAATGTATGAACCTTAAAGAATTGCAGATATGAAGAATACTATTTTCTAAGGTTTGTACTCTATTTCTAGAAAATCTGAAGTATGATCCAGAACTGAAATGTAGAGATGAACAAAACCCAGAAATCTTTTTCTGATCAGACACCGTCTTAAGAAAAAGGTCAAGCTTGACCCACTAATCTCACCCCTAACCCAATAATATCAACCCTGACATGCACAGGTCCGACAAAAAATCTGTTCACGGATCCTGATAGTTAGTTGAAAAGGGTATCCACATTTGAGTTCAAATCTTCAATCTTGAACCTATACCTGCAAGAAAAGGAGATTTGTTTGTTGGGGGGGAGGGGTTTGCCTTAGTCAAACCTTGATTTAGGAATTCAACTTGAAATCAATAAATTATAGAATGTTATAAAGTAGTAGAATTGAATCTAATAGTGAAACTATGATATTGAATAGATATGCAATTGTATTTCAAATGTAGCAAGTATGTAAATATGATAGCTTGGAATCAATAGAAACCATAAAAATCCATGATTGTATTCTTGGAATCCACCTTGAAGAGAATGAATGAGTGTTGAGGATACACAAAGGATCTTGAAGGAAGATCACACCACCATGATGGCTAGATCTAGGGTTTGAATGATGAAGCGTGAATGTTTGAACCTAATCCCTTCAAAGGCTTGAAAAGATTGAATCCTTGATCTTCAATGGAGAACTTGAATGCTTGAGAGGAAGAATTGAAAACCTTGAAAGCTTGAGAACATATAGAACAATGGATGCTTGAACCTTTTGCTTCTTGACAAAATCTTGGTTAGAGCTTTTTGCACTTAGAAGACTTAGAGAAAATGAGAGAGAAAGGCTTCCTTTTATATGAAATTAGGGCACAATATTCTAATGAGGCTAAAATAGGAGAATTAAATTCCAATTAGACCCATGCCCCTAGACAAGGACCTATATTAAATACAATTTAGGATTTTCCGCTTTGGAATCCAAAACAGCTGACTCGGAAGCAGGAAAAATGAATTTTTGATGACCTACAGAAGCCGACAAACTTCCAGATTTGGAAGGGGGACCCAGGTCGAGGTCGAGGTCAACCCTGACCTCGGTCAAGTTTGAGTTTGACCCTAACCTTGGTCAAGGTCAAGGTTGACCTTGAACCAGGGGTTAGAACCCCTGGAAAAAGTGCCAGGTGGGATAGAAGGTGCCTGGAGAGGCCCAATCAGGGTCCTAAACAGGCACGAAAGCAGGAGATGATGCATAAAGGAGGGGAAAGTATGATGGTGGTAAAAAAATCCCCTAAGGAGGGATAAACATTCTTATCATGGAAGTGCCTCCATTTTTAAATGACACATTAAGCCCCCACTTTAGCGAAAGTATGGAAATCGAACATGCTTTCGGTAAAGTTAGAAGAAAGAATCTAGTGGATCACAATGAGGTAGAAAATCACTAAGTCAAGGACATAAGTCCTTAGAAAAAGGATTCTAACTCAACATATATGCATAAAGATATGGAAGTAAAGAGCAATCAATCATAGGAAATATACATGATTACATAAGGAGGACAAGAGCAACACTATAGATAACATAGCTACATGATCTAATCCTACTAGCATGAAAGCGAAAGAGAGAGAAGGGAAAGTTATTACCTCACCTAGTAAGATGCCCACCTTACTATGAATCACTGAGGGAAATCCCAACAGGTTCACCCATAAACAGTGCTTGTAATTGTAATGCATCTTCTGATGGATTTTGAAAATATCCATAGATCCACATTCTTGTATCACTATGAATATAAAATGCGTGTCTTTTCAGGATTTAGAAACTTATGTACGTTACCTTCCAAGGATTTAGCATATTGAAAATTTAAAAAGGGTGCGTATCTCTTCAGGATTTAGCAACTTATGTGTGTTACCTTCTAAGGATTTAGCAAAAATAAAAGTAAAAATATGTTTCCCTTCAGGACTTAGCAACTTATGTGCGTTACCTTCCGAGGATTTAGCATATTAAAAAATGTAAATTAATGTAAACTATAGTACAAGGGAGACCCTATATATGCCCCCCTCCTTATCATGACTACCCACTAGGCAGGATAAGGAAGAGAAAAGAGGAGACCTACTTCACAAGGTAAGGAGATATCCAGCTTAACAACAATGTATACTATATCCTTAGCGAAGAGTCTTGACCTTTACATCCAAGAACATAGATAATCATGAAATTGATATGTCACTTATGGAAAAAGGATCCTCAAAAAGGAAGAGATCTTATCAACAATACCCTCACCATAGAGGAGTGCCTAGGATAAAATGTCATCTTCTAAAGAAAAGAGGGACCAAAGATTCAATCATCAAGCCCCCTGTAATCAAGAGGAAGAGGAATCTTAGGATGAAGGCATCAAACTCTAACCCAAAGCAACAGCAAGAGTTTATAAAAAACATAATTTGAAAAATAAAGAAGAGGTGATGACCTAGGACAATCACCTCTTATATAAGAGGGTATCCATAGTAAAAAACATACATCTTTATAAGGAAATAATGTTATATGATAAACAAATGCCACTATGCAAAGGAAAGTAAATCCTTAGATAGAGGAAGGAGGAAAATACCTTGCCCCCCGGGTGTGTAGACAAGGGATATATTATATCAAGAGATTTAATAGCAAAGATATATCTTTACAAAAAAAATGTCATAGAAAAGATGTCAAGAATGATTTTATAGGGATAGAATCTAGAAGGAATAACCAATTTAACTCCAAACAAAATACATGCTAAGAGTAAAATGGATCCTAGAAGACTGAAATAAAATACCTCTTGCCCCGCAGTGAATAGAAAAGAGGAGAAATGTAATCTAACTTGTAGAAGAACGAGGGGAATGCCCTATATCAAAATTATGAAGAAATTGTAATACTGCACAGGAATGAGATATAATTCCCAAAGCAGCTCTTTCTCTAACATATAGCTTGAAATGCACACAATCAGCAAGTAAATGTTTATTACTATAA